>CM056605.1:41707712-41888547 GCA_029721355.1 Tegillarca granosa
AATAAATGTCCTATTGCAATAAGAAACTTGTATTGCAGAAAAAAAATTCACAAGATCATATAAAGTTGAGAATAAATCGAACACACCAGTCTATGTCTAAATTACAATAAAAAGAAATAAAAGATAATATAAAGTAAAAACTTTAAACACTGTTTAATTCAGTTTTACACGTAAACATCCATCAAGGAAGTGAGGCCGGGTGCTCCGGAAGGGTTAGCACCTGCTGTCTAGCTAGCTACACCAGGTTACATGCAAAGTCAAATTTTAGAATGAAACGAATCTATTGTCACATTGTAAGGAAGATAAAGCTTAAAAAAATTAAACCGACTATATTTGTCACAAATGTTTAACTGTCAGTTAATGTTAAATGTAAAGTGACTACAATGTTAGTATAACGATTGTTTGTTGTATTGTTAATGGAAACATTTTATAGACCGTAACAAAAACTCCCGTCCATCTTCAACCACCACAAAAAATGTAATTTCATTTTTATGCCTAAATGACACCAAGCTGTTTAAATGTTTGGATTGAAATGTATTTAACTGCATTTTGAATAACTTTATAGACATTTCTCTCTGAAATAAGCATTAGGTTTAATTGTGGTTTTGATTGGCGATTTCCATGGTGCCTATTAATTTTAAACACATACTTGCTAAGCGAGCTTGAAGATGAAAATAAAATTCCTCCGAAATACATCAGATCCCAGTTCCATTTAAGTGTACCTGTAAAAATTTAAATATACGAGATTTAGATGTATTGAAATCGTTATTGAACAAAAAAGTAATTTTCTTTTAAACTTGCAGTAGAATTATCGTTTAATAAACGTCACCCATCCGCAATTCTATCGTAAATGAATGTAAATTGTTCATTTAAAGCAATGACAAATACATATGTTACACCAGTTATTCAGTATATATATATATATAAAATTGTGTTTTATTTCTGTAGCATTACAAAACTTGCAGGTCTTAAATTTCAAATCGAATTTATTGGTGTCATGTGCTACTTTTGAATTTTTATAAAATAATACAATTCAAAAGTAGCACATGGTACTTGTATAAGGAAATTTTGTAACTTAACTATCAAAAACTTACTGAGTAAATATGGTTTTAGCGGAACTATAATTCTCAAAAAAAGTTCCATAATATACTCTGTTGATAATGTTGATTCTATCCATCTTTCTACATTATCAAAAACCGTAACCGGAATATTCACGTCATACCAGTTTTCTTTTTGTTGTTTTGTTAATATATCATTGTTACACACTTCCGGTATATTCCATTCAAACTTTTGACCACTTCGCCCTGCTTTTGAGTTTTTTAAATTGTATTCAATCCTTTTCATTCGGTTATCAAGAGTTTCGTAAGCTTTTTGTAGCAGAACAAATTTATTTGCCGCTTCCAGGTCGCACTAAAATAGACACAGAAATCACATTAAAATGTTACTAGAACTGTCAACATAACATGACGATCTGACCAATTGATCACAAGTGGGTTTTGTGTACCCATCAGAATAAAAAACAAAATGAACTACTCGAAAAACACCATTCTAGTCCATATTGATACCAAAAAGAATTACACTATTGAAAAAAAAAGCATTTGTAATAAAGCCATAATGTTTAACATCGTATGGTCATGGATAAACAGTTATATAAAGTTAAAATAAAAAAGGAATCCGAGTGTTTCCGGACAAGTTGCAAATCACATCATCAATCGGTCTGTCGTTCTAACTGTTAAAAAATAATTGCTTAAATAAATTCGTCGGAGGATGAGAATTTAAGAAAACTTTCTTAATTGCTAGATATGTAAAACGGAAAAATAATGTTTCTCGTCTAAGATAGAGAGTGTGATATTAAATAACGACGAAAATATTCTTATTTGGTAAATTATAATACATACCTTATTTTTGTCCGGATGTAGTAATAAAGCCATTTTTCGATATCTCTGTTTTATAATCCTCCGTGGATCATCTCTATAAATGCCAAGTACAGCATACAAATCCGGATCATGTGATCCGTAATAAAAACTGAGAGCATTTTCAGGCGTGAAACGTAGCAGCAAAATTACAGGAAACACCAATAGTTTCATAGTGAGAAATAAATCTGAAATAATCTTAATACAGCAGATTGTACACTCACCTGTGAAAAAACGTGTTTCCGCATAATGGCCGCCAAAAAATTTCCGCATATGATTGGCATCTATTTTTTTACTCGTATGTTTTTAATATCAAACGGAACCGTGCAAAATTTTTCAGAAATATTAGTGATAGTTTTTCACCGATCACCGGTTATGAAATTTTGTAAGAATTATCCCTCTTTTGTTTAAAAGCAATAATGGCTGAGCAGAGAAAAAAAGATCAGTAAAGATGAAACCAACTATTGTAACTTCAAGCGAGGAAGGTTTCATTGGACGAAAGATTGTCGATATGTTGACAATTAATTCTTGTACAGTTCAGAAATGTCTAAAACGGTACGGACAAAGAGGTTAGAACAAAAGTAGAAGTAGAAGACCAACAAAATACGATGGTCGAGTTGACAGGCAGATTGTACGTGTAGTAAAAACAAATCGGAGGACTACTTTACAGGAAATACAACAACTTATTATGAATCAACACCAGTGAAATTAAGTGAATCAATCGTAAAAAGATGTTCAACATTTTATGGATACAAACGAAGGATAGTAAAAAATTATATTGAGGGCTAACCGCTTTAGGAGTAAGGCATTGTGTCTGTCTAAGATTTATGAAGCTGTTAATGCTTACTGGAATAGAATTTTATTTTCAGACGGGACACAGATTATATTAGGCAAGAGTAGTAAGTGCCATATGTGGCGCAAAGAATGTGAAAAGTTGTCTCCATACTATCTTGATAAAAGTGGCCAATTATGGAACTCCCTAGGAAGTTATGTACAAATGTAATGTTTTGATAGTTTAGGGACATTGGTAGCAGTAGATAGTAACATTAATTCAGAAGAGTAAACTACTATCTTGGACGAAAATCCGTGTCCAGTTGTTGCTAAAGTTTTTAAAAACCACCTTTGGATATTCCAAGATGACAATGGCCCCTCCCCCTGCTCTCGGCATACTATGTATTTCAAAGAGACAAACCGTATACCTACGATGTTATGGCCTGCAGAAAGTACAGACATAAATTTAATAGAAAATGTGTGGAGGTATTTGAAAATCAGACTGCAGAGAAGAACACATAGCATTAGAAACAAACAAGAACTAATTGATGCTGCTACTGAAACCTGGGTATCCGTCAGTTTAACTTTATACTGGGTATTTGCCTCTATTCCAAACAGAATCCGTCGAGGTTTTAGAGCAAATGGATTCATTACCAAATACTGAGGTAAGAAATCATCATGTTTTTCTTAATTCCTTGATATTCAACTTTCAGCGGCAGTTTTGAAAAGTTGTCTTTAGAACAACAAAGGCGGTCATTGTGCGGAAACACTTTTGTTCTGTGAGTGTAGAAACATGAAGGCACCATGCAGAACAGGTTTTAAAGCATACTATATCGCAACAACAGTACATTGTTTAAGTTAAAGAACGCAATATGATGTAAAAAATGCAGTGTCGTCGTTTTGTATCAAAACGCAAAGTCTGTCAAAGTCTTGCTATTTCTGATAAGTTTGTAGGAATCTCCAAGATACTTTAAATTATTGTAACCAAGAACAAACAAAATCAAACAAATAATCATATCGACACATTTATTTTCCCATAAAATTATATACTTTGTGAAAAATACTACCCCCTTTGTTGATATGTAAAAACCATGTTTTATAATAATAATAATAATAATAATAATAATAATAATAATAATGCCATATTTGTCAGACGTTTGCATACGTCATCATACTGTATGCATATGCTCATATTATTAGAATATAAGTTCTTGACATGGACTTTAGCATTTTGTTGTCTGTTAATAACAAGCCCAAACCTACCCCATTAGTATTTTTTTCAAGCACTGTTCTCGGGTAAGATTCTCCCTTATTGTATGTACCCCTTTCTTATTAATAATTTCGATTGCACTTTGCAGACAAAATGGCTCATTATTTGGTTTCGTTGTGGCTATATGTACCATATTGTCTTTACTTTGTAATTTTTACTTTTGTAGTATATTTATTTCAGATACCGTTAAAATGTGTATATTCAAAAGGACAATATATGTGTGCATGCTGCATTACTAAATAAATGTTAAACATGAAATTCTTACCTGGTATATATTCGGGGTATTTAAATGTTTTCCGGATTATCTTCGGGCGTTAAAAACAAACAATCCAGTTACAAGACTCGTATTAATTAAAACACTGTTTTGTTTCAGTGCGGAAATAAAACGGAAATCATAATTAATCATTGATATAGAGTTAGGAGGGCTGTTTTCATAGGAAATATAACACACTGATCTCACGCAGATATATATCAGATTAATGATTGAGACGTTTGTTATAATCAAACACAAACATACTGGTCCTTGGTCAAATGTTACTGTTACACGTGCTACATTAATAACGGAGTTCTTTTTTGGACTTTTATATAATTATTTTAGTCTAACAATCTTTTATCCTGCAATGATATTAGTTCCTTAGAGTTTTCATCTCTTTACACTTTTTCCACATGATTAACTTTAAATTTACCTTTAAAAATACAAAAAGTTTTCTGACAGGAGAAACGCGAAGTTTGGAGCATCTCGTAGAGACAATTCTTATTTTTTATTAAGGCCACAATGTCGTGAACAATCTAGCTGTTCTTTTGATTGCGAAATCTATATGCAATAAAACGCAAACATATCATCGCAGAATAATTGGAATTCCAAGAAGAATGAACCATTTATTGCTAATATTTTTTTATGGCAAAGAAAAAACAATATCATGTACAGATTGGTAAAGGAAAAATAGATTTTAAAAATTCATGTATATATACAAAGAGCGATAATTCTTGTCTTTTATTAGTAAATCGCAGATGTGATCTTATTATTTTTACGGCTGTTTTGTTATCGAACTAAGTAAAATTGTCAATAACGACATTCTTCCTGTAGAAAACTTCTCAAAACGCTTTTTATATAAGAACCTTTTATAAGGTATACTGAAGTAATGATTGAAAGAACTTATACAACCCTCGATCTTAGTAGTTTTTTTTTCTTCGCAATAATAACGCTAAGGTAAGCCCTACAATCCGATTCTGGTTACTAATTAATCTTTCTAAGTATCACTGACTTTTTCAAAACTCTTAAAATTTGCTTCTTGAAATTATATCTTAACTGTATACCAACCAACCAACAAAAATAAGTAAATTAGAAGTGATGTTTTCTATATTTGTTGGGATTGTGTGGTGGTTATAAAGACTGATTGCTCATTCCAAACATGCGTGCTTAATGACTTTTTGTTGTAAATTAAAACCTTCAATAAGTATTTTAACAACATGATCGGACATTTTCTCCAGCAATGTTATGTTATTCGATTGTATTAGTTTTTAGTTGCTGTGGATGTTGCCTAATACATATTTTTAGTTATTGTTACTATCTTTTATAGAACTGGAGACTGGAAGTGCTCGCAATGAATTGTTTCTTTCTTTTAATGTTTAAAAGACTTGAACATTCACCAATATAGTTAAGTTTAAAGATATTGTCTTAAACAATTATATCTGTAAAGGAAATGATAAAAAGAACACACTTTTAGAAAATACATAACTTGGTTTTATTATCAAAAATTCGATGAAACATATCAGATTTCATGGAGCATTTGGATCAAAAACACACTCTCCACCAATACACCACTGTAAAAAAAACAATATATACTTTAATGTGAGTCATTATGAGGGATTAGCGATATTTTTAGTTCTTTATATTATAAATCTTCCAAATGCATCAAAATACGTTAGTTGATCAATATCTTTATTGATGTTAAGTTGTTATTTATTCATTTATTTATTTGTAAGAGATAATTTATGAGAAAATACCTGTTAAATTTTTATGTGCCATATGTGCGCTTTTAGAAAAATCATTTCACATCAGTCTTAGCTGGATTTGGATTCAAATAGTTTTGGAACTTTGGATTCATTCACTTTCGGCCCCTAGTGTCACTGATGAGGAATGATTTTCCGAAATGTGCATATATGGCACATAAAATTTAACAGGTAATTTTGTTATTTATTTACAATGAATAAATAGTAATGATAAGTGAGAAATAGAAAAACAATCTTACAGACGGTTAATATATAAATGAATGTGAATGTAACAACTGCTCAAGTGAGTTACGGTTCCATGTCAACATTACCTTTCCAGGACCGCATGAAGTTCCAAGAGCAGCCGGTGACTTTGTGGAACAAACATTAGGTAACACCGGATCCCAACAAAACATTTTATAACATATATCTTCTAGTGTTGTACCGATACTCTGTGTATAAAATACAATTTGTTAGAAAACTACCTATCAAATACAGACATGGATACTTTTGTTGACTTCTCACATCGTGTACCTCAAAATGTAAACAGAGAAAGTTTGTTTGCCTTTATTGGAATTATACCTACATGCATTTCAAGTTATCCCCTAACCATGTTGGTTTAGCATTATTGCTAGTAAAATGAGAGAAGAATATTATTTAAATGATGCAAGGCAAAAACGGAACAAGGGTTGTACAGACCTCCCGATGGGAGACAATGTAACAAGTTGGTACCTGGTATTTTTTCAAAATGTCAAAAAATATCTTTATTATTTATGAGTATGGACAGTGCCACAACTTGTGGAATAATGGAATAGAAAACATTCTTTTAATGTGTTAAAAACTTCCAATGCTTACTTTTTTCCTTTTTATACTAAATTATTTTCAAATGTTTGGCTTATATTTTTTATGTATCAAACTTTTCGGTCTTAGTGTCACTGATGAGGAATGAATTTCCGAAATGTGCACATCTGGCACATCAAAATTTAACTGGTATTTGTATAATATATATATATATACTAAAGCAGAAAGTTTCTTCATAAGAGACACAATATGTATCTTTGTACCTTTACTTTTTTATGTTTATTGTTTTTTTCTATTTGGCCGGTATATTGTCAAGTGCATTTTACTATTCACCTACAACTTCATAAGAATATGGATTTGCAACCAATGGGCTAAGCTACAGCAAACACAATATAGAACTTTATTCTATAAAACAATTTATAGAAACAAACAAGACATTAAACAGCTTAAAGCTGCATTAAGTTTACCCATTATTGAAATAAAAATTCATTTGTTTTAAAATTTTTTATCAATTTGGAACAACTCGGTAAAATGTTATTTATCGGCTTGAAGCATGCGCGAAGATTTACTATGTAAACAATAGCGTCGGCTAGGATACGCACGCGAAATGGTCACATTGCTCTTGAACACATGCTCTTTGCTGTGTTTGTTGACGTTGCCTCGTTTTCGATAAAGAATCAATTTAAGTTTTCCCGTGAATTTTACCGTAGTTAAATGTTTTTATTATGGAACTAAGTATAACATGAGAGGCATAGTTAAGAAAAAATGTCCGGTTTATATATTTTGCATAGGAAGATTAAATGCAGCTTTATCCATCGTCTATCTATAAAAATTACCAAGCAGAAATGCGTTCCATATATCTGTCTACATTGTTCAGTTGCGTTATATATCTGTCCCGGTAACTCTGTCACTAATGATGTGTATAAGTGGTTAATGGATGGATTGTTGTGTACACAACTAGCAGCAGTCTTGCTAAAGAGTTAAAAAAGTTTATTCTGAAGTTAAACACATTTAAAGATAGGTATTATAAAATTCTTATCTAACAATCGAGCTAGTAAGATAAAGAAAATATATAGTAACAAATCATTTAAAAATCATTTTACGTTTTTAGGTCAGTTTTGCATCAACCTTAAACATCATTCGTCTGTTGTACTAAGTCAAAGTGCCCAGGTGATAGGGGGTTAAAAAGTCAGATTACAGATAAATTCTAGTAAGGAAAATGTGTCAGTTCCCTTACCAAAGGTCACCTTTCTCCAGGAACTCTGGTTTTCTTAATTAGAACTGATCGCTTGAATATGTATCGCTAGTTTAATTCTTAAAGGATCCAATAAATCCGTCAGTTAGTCATAATTGTCAAATGTTTCGCTTATGTTTTTTTTATCTATCAAACTTTTTGGCCCCTAGTGTCACTGATTAGGAATGATTTTCCGAAATGTGCACATGTGATACATCAAAATATAACAGGTATTTGTTAAGACATAAGTTTGTGTGACATCCAGATGTCCTGATGGTATTTGAATGGATTCATTATATATCGCTGTATAGCAATAAGTTTCAAAGAATAAAAGTAAGTCATCGGTTCCTTTAATTTACTTACACCAGGTTTTTCTTTATTGAGTCAACGGAACACGTGGAAAAGTAGAACCCATTTTTTGTTAGAGGCGACAGTGAAGACATAATAAACCCATCAGAAGCTCTACAGTTAATACTTCGATACCATCCATCATGATCACTACCTAAACTGATCAAAATACTTAGTATTATCATAATGTTACAGATTGTTTTAAACTGTGAAGCTTTTTAGTAAAGTTTTAGTGGTCTTTTAAATTTTTTTGTTCACATATTTTGGTGGCATTCAAAACGATAGCAAATTATGTTGCAGAGATAATATATGACGATCTAGGTATACACTTGATAAAAATATATAAATATTGTTCTTATTGAGAAACCTTTCAAAAGTTTGAAATATACCTTATACCAAATCGTTGGTATTTGTCGAGCTAACAATTGAATAAATATGTACTATTTTCTACTAGTCTATGACTTACGTGTGACCCAGTTCATGTACTAAGGTTCCAACGGAGCTGTAGCCACCTTGATCTTCTATAACTGAGGATGATTTTCCATCAGTAATTGAACAGATTTTATCAGTAAAAGAAACTCCTATATCAAAAAAGAAAAATATTACTACAAATGAACCAAGTGTCACACATACATATTGAAAATGTGATTTGCAAATTTTTAGCTCAGGTATAAACATTTTAATTATACCGATACGTCCTCTACTTAGTTATCATCTTCATCTTCCTTCTCTATAGCACCTAAGGTTTTCAATGTAATGCTTTCTTTACTATTCCTTACAGATTGTTACGTTTCTTTCTCTGCTTTTCCAAAAAGATGATTATTTTTGATAAATGTGTAATAGGTAAAAATCATTCTTGTAACATTTAGGTTGATAAATTTATCTTTCCTTACCTATTGGTGTTCCTTTTGTGTCTGTAATATCAAGTCTGAAATGCCGAACATGCTTTATTGTTAATATAAGGAATAAAACGCATTGTCTTGAAATCAATACCTGTCACTCGAGGTTTATTGGAGATACTTTTTTAAGTTCCTTTAAGTTTTTAATACAGTATCAGCATTTTGTAATAAGGAATTTATCGCAATATTCTTATCTTTTCAAAGTAAAGGAGAAAAAACTGTTTCGTGTACAAATTTTGAAAGAAGATTTAACTCTTTTGTAATTTGTTTGATTGACCAGTGAATAGAATTTGGCAAAAGTTATTTACAACAATATAACGT
This sequence comes from Tegillarca granosa, assembly GCA_029721355.1. Taxonomy (NCBI): domain Eukaryota; kingdom Metazoa; phylum Mollusca; class Bivalvia; order Arcoida; family Arcidae; genus Tegillarca; species Tegillarca granosa. The sequence continues at coordinate 41,717,262 of CM056605.1, forward strand.
CTTATCCCCACTAGGGTTTAGGTTTTAGTGAGTCCTATACAACTATTTTTGTACTACTTTTTTTTTTAGAGTTTTTGTCATGCCTGGAAGTGATCAGAAAATCTTCTAGACATGTAGCTACTTTTTTCCGCTTGCGATAAAGCTCCGAATGCAATGATAAGGGGCGTCTAGTCGCATGCTAAGGAATATACTTAGTTGTTTAAAAAATTCAATCGGGATCAAATTGATAAACATTATATAATCAAAATAAAGATGGTGATAAGCTATTTTATTTAGATTTTAGCTGTTTTTATGATCTTTTAAAAATCTTATTCCTTTTTCAATTATTTTGTATTTCTTACCTTGATGACATTATTGTATTATCGTATTGATTTTATAAACTAATTGTGATAATAAACATATTTTCCAGTACTATTCTGGTATTGTATACTAAAATTTGACCTATAACCCTAACCCTCGTTATGTTCATTCATTTTGTCTTACATAAATACCCAAGTGTATTTTATTTGCCAATCTAAAGTTGGAACCTTACTTTGATTTGTTTAACCTTCTGTTTTAATTATCCATTCTACCTTGTAAATGCTGCAGCATAATCGTAATTAAATATAAATCTAGACTCGTTATACGCCTTCTGTAAGGTTTCAGCAAACTTATCAAGTGCAGCATAGTTGTCCACCGTGTTCTTTACCTTTATTCCTTCTGTAAATTCACTACAGTTAAATGTCTGTAATATGTAAAATAGAGAAAAAAAGGATGACAACTTTCAGTGTTCTTGGAATATAATAAGTGTACTTTCACCTTAAAGTCACTGAGTAAACTTGCCGACGGTTATGTCAAATTGTCAGTTATCTGTTGTCGTTGTTTAATTTCGTTTAAAATCAAAACCTATTAGTCTTGGAACAGGATATCGCAAATTTACACTGGTCACATGATGAGACTTACAATCCTTGTACTTACCTTGCAAATTACTGCTCCACTAAGTGATACTGAAACTTTCAGAGATGGATCTCTTATTCCTTTCTTGTACCTTAAATTTGCCTACAATAAATGATTTTGATAGGAACAATCACAAACACAACAAAGAACACTATGCATAAATGACAGAAATTAAAATAGTTTGTCAACTAACGTGTTTCAAAAAGCATCATACCTGATGCTAACATTATCAAATTTAATGTTAATTGTTTAATATTACCATGTTACCTTGTGGTAAAATTTTCAACCGTCATAATTTTTTGTAATTTGTGTCAACCAAGGTTTGTTTCCTCAAGCAAAGCAAACTATAGCAGGGATAGGATTCATATAAATTTGAAATTGTGGTTTCATTCGTTTTTAAATGTTTTTTTTTTACCTCTCAACTTTCTCGGCCCATAGTGTCACTGATGAGGAATGGATTTCCGAAATGTGCACATATGGCACATCAAAATTAAAATGTATTTTCTTAAATTTTTACTGCAAAGGAACATTTATTTATTTAATTTTTTTTGTAAAAAAGGTGATATCTTTTTTAACTTTAATTCTATCTCTTATATTTAAAAGTCGGAAACGACAATAAATTAAACCATGCTTACAGCATTCGCGACATTAGCTATATATTTCAGAATATCTAACTCGACATCATCTCTCCCTACGATCGATCTGAAGGATCGTACAAATGATAAATCCGTCCATGCTAACATTTCCACGTGGACAGACAATGGTGCTGTCGTCTGTGTTCTATAGGACGCTATCTTGGCTAAATGTCTGTATATATCTCCAACCATTGTTTGTTGCTGTATAAATGAAGACTGTTGAGGTAAATTATAAAATGATGATTCCTGTCCGCCAGTTAACGACCCTGGCAAAAATCCTCCTTTTAATGACTCGGCATTGAAACTGTTATACATATAACCCACTCCGCCGCCATCTCTTTTTACTTGAACATCTGGAATGGAATTTGTTCTTTTAGTTGTATGATTTTCAAATATTTGTTTTTACTTTTTCTTACCAGGTTTCATTCAAACTCAATAGTTGTTAAGTTGATCAAGAGTCACTGATAAAATGGTAAAGACTTCGATGTTCGTTAATTAGTGAAATGTCTTGCTTATAACTTCGTTATTAAGTGAACCAGGCAAATGGACTACGTTGATCATTCCTGATATTGTTTCGTTCCATAAATGAAGGACATAAATGACCAGAAAGTTGAGTTTATTTTTGGGGAGCTTTCATGTTGCTGGACTTTTATTTGTTAATAAGAAGTTTTGAAATCTAAATAAGAATACTTAAATAATGGACAAAGGTAAATCATTCTGTCGTATACAAAGCTTCGTTAGATTATCCTACCCAACAATTTTTCGAAAAGATTGGTGCTTTTAGAAACAGATACTTGGCAGGAGTTGGATTCATCACGGATAAATTCAGCCTTACTAATTGGAAATAAGTTGCAGCAAAATAAAGAGAAATTACTCACAGAACCCATACAACTTAGAAATCATTAAACTGGGAAAAGAGAATAATTTCTTCTAGCGTTGTAAATGAGTACGTAAGTAAAAGGCTACTAAGATCGAAAGTTGTTTAGGTACCAAAGACTTTCAATTCTTTAGTATTAACAACAACCATTTATTTCTACATTCAATAATAATTTACCTTGGGTTATTCCCTCATTGATTCGCCATCTCCTGTATACAACATGTTGTAACGGTATGTTCGCTTCCCTTTTGCGAGTATTCTTTTGAAGAGGTTCTATAATGATGTCATGGTCAATTGAACTCAATATTCCTTCCTAATAAATTTATAAACTTTAATATTTGAATTCTTTGAAATTACAGATTATAAATACTTTTCTCTAGTTGAATCAATAATTTCTCAAATCTTTCATTTTGGTTATTTTTACTAAACATGCTTAAAACGGTAAAAACTAAACCAGATCTACTGAATTTCGTTAGTGTTAAAACATATAGCTACCATTTAATAAAGTAAAATTTCAGTAGCTTTAACATACCTTATAAACACTGACAATTTCAGGGTTAACTACTTTTAGATATTGTAAATCCTAATCAGATAAATTTCTAAAAGCATGCAATCAAAACCGTTGTTGTATGCAAACATTATGGTTCTGATAAAGTAACTCACAAACGCGTATTGTCCTGATTGAGTGTTACTGATTGACTGAATGGCGAACACACCATTGTTATCTTCATCTTGGAAAAATCTTATACCTTCCTGAAAATAAAACATCAATGATTTACTTATTTCTGTCCCTGTAACTTTGTAGAGAGCAGACATTTAAAGACAACTATCAAGTAAGGATATTTATTTTTTCACCTGTTAATTTTGGTTCTTTAAGAAGAGGGTAATTTGTAACTAAAACATGTTCTTGGCACTGAGAACACCAAACCACAAACGAATAAATAAAGAAGATATGCTTTTTAAGAATTGCTTACTATATTTTCCTTCTCTATAAATATTCATTCTGTGTATATTATGCCTTGCCACTATAACGTTTTATTAAAATACCTTACTTTATTTCAATTTTCTATAAAAATTCTTTTCCTGTACATAGTACCTTTTCAAAGTCCACCATAACGTCTTTAGATCCGGTATCGTCTACAGTCCTTACAGATAGACCGTGACCGGCGTAGTTAGTTATAACTGGTGTGGCCTCCACTAGTCGTAAAGTATATATTTTACCAAAGGCCCGGAAGGTGTACAATGTAGGATAACTACCGTGTCCGGCTAGCTTACGGGTTATAGGTTTGATTGTCGTTACGTCATATTCAGTAGCGCCACCTATATAGTTATTCTCTTTCGAACCGAAAGTAGTTAAAAACTACAGAATAAAAATAATATAATGTTAGCACCATGAAGTAGCCATTTAATAGCCCTAAAATTACAAAACTGTTTTCTTTCTTTGGGACATTTTTAACTCAGTGAGTTGACATTTTTACTTTAAAAAAATTAACACCATTCGTATTACCAGTGACCGTTCAAAGTAGGGTGTTATTATCAATCAATGATTTCAATGTGTGTTTATTTTCTAATCTCTCTTATAATAAGCTCGTTTAGCATTTAATTGAAATAACTAGTTATTGAAGAGAACATTTAACCACACACACACACACACACACACACACACACACACACACCTGTCCAGCTGGACAAAGGATACTTATCATATTTTAGACAAACCAACACCTTTAACATACTATATAATTAAGATAAAAGGTTAGTAAATTGTTTGATAAACAAGAACCGGGGAAATTAAAATGTCTCTTATTTTACATAAAATGTTTATCCGACCTGTTGATATGAAATCTTCCAGAGTTTTCGCCACAAGAATTAACCTTGCGGTTGAGCAACGGTATAAGATCAACCAAAAATATTTTATATTGCATAGTCCTTTAGTGTTGTAAGTTATGGTAATTTTGAAAGTTTGAATTATGGAAATCATTTATACGAAATAATTTCTGAGGATTTGTAAATTCTTAATTATTTAGTTGCAACACTAAACATGAACCATTGGTATGTTTTTCACTTTGAAATCAGTACATTACATCTGATTAATATTTTGATGAAATTCATGTAAATTATAATTTCATTTAGTGCTGCTATTTCAACTAACAAAGATTTCATGTTGTGTTGAAGGTTTGGGTTAGTTAAACTAATCAGCAATGTGGCATGGGTTGATCATGTCTTGTTTTGTAATTTCATTTGCTTGTTGTTATGTGTTTCTTGGTTGTATTCACTATAACAAAGCTTATTACATGTGTTTTCAGTTACTAATAATTCTAATTGCATTATATACCTACGTTCATCAAAAGTAGAAAACATATACAGCATACTGACTTAGTAAACATAACCATTCTGTAATGTATACAAACATGTACGAAAACTACCGGGTTCATATTATTATAAGTCTGTACTCTCTTATCTCTAACCCTCTATGACCAAAATAAAACATGTCCTTCTCCGCAGAGATAAGGCAAGCTCCAATTACACAACAGTGAGCACTAGATGTTCACAATGGGGACACGGATACAACACTGAGCATTATATGTTGTTGATGGCGACGCTATTATAACATCAAACACAATGACAACATCGACACAACACTGATCAATAGAGCTTGTCGATAGCGACGCCGCTACAGCATTAAGCACTGAATCTTACCAATGACGACGCCGATACAAAACTGAACATTATATCGTATTGATGGCATTGCCGATACAACATTGAGCATTAAATCCTATTATTGGCGACGTCGATACAAAACTGAACATTATATCGTATTGATGACAACGCCGATACAAAATTGAGCATAAGATCCTATTGACGACAACGCCGAACAAAACTGAACATTTTATCTTATTGATGACAACGCTGATACAACATTGAGCATTAGATCCTATTGACGACAACACCGATACAAAATTGAACATTAGATCTTCTTGACGACAACGCCGAACAAAACTGAACATTTTATCTTATTGATGACAACGCCGAACAAAACTGAACATTTTATCTTATTGATGACAACGCTGATACAACATTGAGCATAAGATCTTTATGACGACAACGCCGAACAAAACTGAACATTTTATCTTATTGATGACAAGGCCGATATAAAATTGAACATAAGATCCTATTGACGACAACGCCGAACAAAACTGAACATTATATCTTATTGATGACAATGCTGATACAACATTGAGCATAAGCTCTTTATGACGACAACGCCGAACAAAACTTAACATTTTATCTTATTGATGAAAACGCCGATACAAAATTGAGCATTAGATCCTATTGACGACAACGCCGAACAAAACTGAACATTTTATCTTATTGATGACAACGCCGATACAAAATTGAACATTAGATCCTATTGACGACAACGCCAAACAAAACTGAACATTTTATCTTATTGATGACAACGCCGATACAACATTGAGCATAAGATCCTATTGACGACAACGCCGAACAAAACTGAACATTTTATCTTATTGATGACAACGCTGATACAACATTGAGCATTAGATCCTATTGACGACAACGCCGATACAAAATTGAACATTAGATCTTCTTGACGACAACGCCGAACAAAACTTAACATTTTATCTTATTGATGAAAACGCCGATACAAAATTGAGCATTAGATCCTATTGACGACAACGCCAAACAAAACTGAACATTATATCTTATTGATGACAACGCCGATACAACATTGAGCATAAGATCTTTATGACGACAACGCCGAACAAAACTGAACATTTTATCTTATTGATGACAACGCTGATACAACATTGAGCATTAGATCCTAACGATTGCTGCGCCGATGCAACATTGAGCACTATTCCCGATAACGACATTTTTTCATTTGCACATATTATTGGATGCTACTTATTTTCGAAGATGACATTGTAACATATTGTTACTTCTAAACACAGCTGAACCCGATGACAACGCACGCCGTTCCGACTTACTTAGCCATTTCACAGCGTTAATCTGTCGTGTTTAAGTAACATGTAGTACTGCATTTTTTAAAATCAGTTCGTTGGATATAGGTATGCTAGTACTTGTATATATTTTATGTAAAAGTCGTGTTTACTGTGCTGCTTTTGTAGTTTGTATTACATCGTGTTTATTTGTATTAATTCGCAATATTACAGTATATTGTTAGTTTTTTGTTTTTTTTTTCTTTTTTTTTTCTTTTATTTTTTGGAAATAGAATCGGATTATATCAGTATCACTCTACATTTTATTATCTGCTTTTTGTTTTATTCGGTAAACAACACAATTGACCTGTATAATTGAATAAAATAAAAATTTAAAAAAGTTCCCAGTGGCTTGTTCATATTTATGACAGCCTACTGAACTGAATGAACTAGCACTGGCGTGGGATGAAGAAGAGGAAAAGGCAAAGAATCATGCTGAATAGAGAAACCAAGTGTTGACCTCATGATGGATGGTAGGTGGGTGGGTGGGATTATTTGGTTACAGCTGTACACAACTTATAATGATTTACTTTTCTACGTGCCAAATATCTATTCAGCTTATCTTTCAAAATTAATTCTATGTTTTAAGAAGGAAATTCTAAGGATTGGTTTAAACAATGAAATAAAAAATTGCACTTGGCAAATAGCCAAACTAAAATAAGAATGATAACATATTTGTTCTTGGAAATTACCAAATCAACCACTATGAACACAATATACGAACGTATAAAATTGAAAAAAAAGACAAATTAAAGGAGATCGAGGTCCCGGTCGCTCTTCAGCGCATGCTACAAATATTTCTGTAGAGTAAGAAAAATTAGCAATATGTATCTGCGACAGAGACTGATGAACAGCTAGAAGTGGTAGAGTTAGCAAGCTGACCATCACGGATACATCTAGAAATGGCAGAGTAGACAACCGCCATGCTTAAATAACAATGAATACACACATGTATATTATTGTAGTTGACCAACAGTGATGACCAAACCCGATACAGAGTAGATTTGAGGTAAGAACACTGTCCATTAGTACTCAACATGTAAAACTACCGACTTTATCAGAGATTTTAGGACAGAACAATGTCCATTAGTACACCAAATGTAAAACTTCCGACTACATGGAGATTTTATTGGAGTTGAGTAATGGTGCTTAACGACCTAGTCAAGAATATTTCCCTTATAACGAGACGTCGCCAGCTAAAGCGAAAGTGCAGAAATTTTGCCTGTGCGTTGCGCTGAGGGCAAAGCAATGTCCATAAGTACACCAAATGTAAAACTCCCGATTTATCGGAGATATGATCGAAGAACAATGTCCGTTAGTACACCAAATGTAAAACTCCCGATTTATCGGAGATATGATCGTAGAACAATGTCCATTAGTACACCAAATGTGAAACTCCCGATTTATCGGAGATATGATCGTAGAACAATGTCCATTAGTACACCAAATGTAAAACTCCCGATTTATCGGAGATATGATCGTAGAACAATGTCCGTTAGTACACCAAATGTAAAACTCCCGATTTATCGGAGATATGGTCGTAGAACAATGTCCATTAGTACACCAAATGTAAAACTCCCGATTTATCGGAGATATGATCGTAGAACAATGTCCGTTAGTACACCAAACGTGAAACTCCCGATTTATCGGAGATGTATTATCGTAGAACAATGTCCGTTAGTACACCAAACGTGAAACTCCCGATTTATCGGAGATATGATCGTAGAACAATGTCCGTTAGTACACCAAATGTAAAACTCCCGATTTATCGGAGATATGATCGTAGAACAATGTCCGTTAGTACACCAAATGTAAAACTCCCGATTTATCGGAGATATGATCGTAGAACAATGTCCGTTAGTACACCAAATGTGAAACTTCCGATTTATCGGAGATATGATCGTAGAACAATGTCCGTTAGTACACCAAATGTAAAACTCCCGATTTATCGGAGATATGATCGTAGAACAATGTTCGTTAGTACACCAAATGTAAAACTCCCGATTTATCGGAGATATGATCGTAGAACAATGTCCGTTAGTACACCAAATGTAAAACTCCCGATTTATCGGAGATATGATCGTAGAACAATGTTCGTTAGTACACCAAATGTAAAACTCCCGATTTATCGGAGATATGATCGTAGAACAATGTCCGTTAGTACACCAAATGTGAAACTCCCGATTTATCGGAGATATGATCGTAGAACAATGTTCGTTAGTACACCAAATGTAAAACTCCCGATTTATCGGAGATATGGTCGTAGAACAATGTCCATTAGTACACCAAATGTAAAACTCCCGATTTTATCGGGGATTTGATGGCAGAACAATGTCCATTAATGTGCAAGGTTACTTGTAAGGGGAATGAATATTTAGATAAATAAAGTAAGCTACGTGTACCATAAAACAAAAATAAATCAAAAAATAAATCAGTGTACCATTAAAACATGATTAAGTGAGAGTAGTTTACTGTTAAACAACAGGTTATTTTATCAAAAACGCTTAGTCAGTTCAATATATCTTAGTTGAAAAAATTTTGAACAGTTGAATATTATACATTTAAACATTCTATATCAAATAAATAAATAAATAAATAAATAAATAAATAAATAAATAAATAAATAAAAATAACAAAAAAAGTAAAATGAACGAATAAATAAATAAATATTTTAAATTGCAAATCACCGGTTCGCGGGCAAAACGCGAAATTAATATTGTAAAATCGAGTTGTATATCTTAAATGCATAAATAAATAAAATAAATAAATAAATAAATAAATAGAGCATGTTACTGTTAACACCCACGGTATGATTTCATCGAATAAAATATCAACTCCGTAACCGGTAACAGACAACGAAGACTTCACATCTACTGGCTCAAAATACAATTAAGATTCCTGAAAATATTCTCGCATTTTACTCTGTAACTTGTAGTAAGAAGTTGATGAAGTAAAATAAAGTATTCTGAATGTGTTAAACAGTAAATGGTAAAACTTTGTCACATTCTCTAAATTGGTGTTACGTCTGTATGCTCTGTGAATTGTACTTTGGTGGCCGAGTGATCTAAAGGGCGTTTCCTGATCGTAACGCATCACAACACCTTTGATGACATGAATCTGGAAACTAATATATAAATTCCATCGATTAAAATCAAATGTTAGACTTGAAAGATCATCAGTTTTTTCGTAAATTTACTTATTATTTATTTATTTATTTACATTCGGTTATCCTAATTTTCGATAAAAACACGCGCCGTTTGTAAAATGTTTTGTGTGAACGAATCTAAATAAAGGATGGCTACTATGACGTAATTAAAATAAAAATCACGTGACATAGTGATAAGTTAATTGTTTGATTTACTTCAGTCACTTAGTTACTGAGATTCATCAAAGACGCGGCATTTTGATGTTTCGGCGAACTGAATGTAATTGTATGGAATGGAGACTCATCGGAAACCAGCCCCACTCGGTAAAACCTTCAGCATTCAAGCATGTAACGTTTTAGCCGATTTACGAAGATCGGGGAAACTTTGTGATGCGGTAATTAAAGTGGATAATGTTGAATTTCCAATTCATCGGGCGATTGTCTCAGCATGTAGTCCGTATTTTAGAGCATTATTTTCGAATGAACTTTTTGATACGGATAGACGGGAGGTTATTATTCCCGGAGTGTCGGCGGATATTATGGAGATGATTATTGATTATGCTTACACTAGAGATGCACCGATAACATCCGAAACAGTGGAACGCCTTCTTCCAGCTGCGGACCAGTTCCATGTAGCTGGATTGATAAAGGCTTGCTGTGACTTTCTTCAATCAGAGATTGATTCAGAAAATTGTATTGGTATAAGAAACTTTGCAAGAACTTATTTTTGTCATGCACTTGAAAGACATGCCTTCCGATATATTTTGCATAATTTTGGGGATATTTTCACTAGAAGTATGGAATATCTTCAGCTTAATATTGATGAAGTTTGTGAGATTCTCAGTTCGGATGATTTAAATGTTAAAAATGAAGAAATCGTATTTGATGCAGTGATTCGTTGGATTGATTATGACACAGAGAGGAGAAAATGTCATATACCATGTCTGTTAAAATGTGTAAGACTTGGTCTTTTAACAACACAATATTTCGTAGAAAAAGTAAAATCGCATCCATATATCAAAGAAAATGAAATGTGCAAACCAGTTGTTATTGAAACTTTAAAATTTCTGTATGATTTGGATATGGACGAGGAAAAAGATGTGGATTTAAATAATCCCCTTGCTAAACCCCGTTTTCCTCATGAAGTTTTATTTGTTGTCGGTGGATGGAGCGGAGGGTCTCCTACCAACATTGTCGAAACTTACGACACAAGAGCAGATAGGTGGATAGTTTCCGACTGTGTGGATAGCGGTAAGTATAAACATGAAAAATAAAATACTATGATATAAAAAGTTTGACATAATTTCTTAAATACAAGGAATATAAATTATATTTAATTTTTTAAATGGTCGTAGTTTTGGATTTATTTTGAAAACAGTAGGATAGTTAGGGGCTCTCCAAGGGGACTTTATCTACACCACTCGATATTTGGTCTAGTGCCAGTCCAAAGTCGAGAATCTAATGATCTATGTCCAATTTTTTAATTTTTTTATCAGCTCACCTAAGCACAAAATGCCCGTGTGAGCTATTAGTATCAATAGATGCAGACCCTCCGTCGTCCGTCCGTCAACAATTGCTTCAAACGACTTCTTCTCAGAAACTTCTGGTCACATTTTGTTCAAACTTGGTCAAAAGCATCTATAGAACATTGCCTTTCAGATTTGTGTTTTTGGTTGCCATAGCTACCAAATGTAGGTCACATTGACCTACATAGTTGAAAACCTAAAAAAAATCTTCTTCTCAAAAACCACTTCACTGAGATAAAATCTGATGTGATATTTGGCATCTGAAGCATTTTATATGCCAAGTTTGTGAATTCCAATAATTTTTGTGAAAAATTAAGATACGCGTTTTTGCGTTTATTTTTATACATTGTAAATAGTACTTTTTTACCAAAATTACAATAATGAATAATTTTAGGTGAATTTTTTTTTCCAAACATCATTTTCTTATGTGAAGAAACATATGTTTGGCAATTTTCATGAAATTCTGTAAAATACAAGTCGCTTTTTTCGACCTTTTTCATTTTTAATTCTAGCAACCCAAGTTCAAATACCAGTGTGGCCACTTTTTTTTTAATTTCTGAATTTTCTGACTTACAATGGTGCATGGAAGAGATTTTATGAATTTTTACTTTTTAGTGTAATTATTATTTTTGAAATACATGTGATACTGTTATGAAGATATAGCTAAAACCTTGAAATATTTTTTTTGTTTTACAAAATCACTGTTATGTGACATAATTTAAACTAATGGAACAATTTTTAAAAAAAAATAATTTGCAGTTGACTTTTACAATTTTTTTTAAAAAAATATTTTAATTAATGTGTCAAATCTGTAAAGTCTTAAATCCGTATCTGAAAATTGCACATGTGAGCTTTTGTTATGGATAGGCACTCTGCCATCCATCCATCCATCCATCCATCCGTCAAAAGACTTCTTCTCAGACACTACTGGTCACATTTCATTCATATTAGTCAATAGCATCTACAGACCATTGCCATTTACATTTGTATTTCTGGTTGCTATGACTATCAAAAGTAGGTCACAGTGACCTACATAGCTAAAAACCAAAACTATAAAAATAATGTTCTCTATTAAGGCAATATGTTATGACTTACCAGGTATTATCAAGACATAACAGTTACATTAAAACTCAGGTGAGCAAATTAGGGCCATATTATTATTATTTTGGTAAATGATAAATCCGAATTATTATAATGTTATGATTGCGTATAAAAATCATTGAGATAATGAGACTTAATCAATCGTATGTATACAGAAGGGGATACACAAATTAAAATTTGGTGCAACAAGCCTTTGGGAAAACCAATTTTTTAAAACTTCATGGACCTGGAGTCATCATTTTATTCAAGCTTGTCTCAAACACAGCTAATATAAAAGATATGGCCGGTCACTTTTCAAGCCCGGTCCGCCATATTTCATTGAAATTCCACTCAAAAAGTTAGTATCTCTCTAAGTAACTCTTTCATTGTAGCCAAGAAGCTTTTTTCAGCTGCAAATTTTCTTCTGTAATTTTTAAAAATAAACCAAATGTGATAAGAGGAACCACTGGTTGTATAACAAGTCTGATGATAACTATCCGAATACACGCTAGTAGACGGTAGATAACTATCCGAATACGCACTGGTAGACGGCAGATTACTATCCAAATATGCGCTAGTAGACGGCAGATTACTATCCGAATAAGCGCTAGTAGACGGCAGATTACTATCCGAATAAGCGCTAGTAGACGGCAGATAACGATCCGAATACGCGCTAGTAGACGGCAGATTACTATCCAAATATGCGCTAGTAGACGACAGATTACTATCCGAATAAGCGCTAGTAGACGGCAGATAAAGATCCGAATACGCGTTATAAGACGGCAGATTACTATCCGAATACGCGCTAGTGGACGGCAGATTACTATCCGAATAAGCGCTAGTAAACGGCAGATAACGATCCGAATACGCGCTAGTAGACGGCAGATTACTATCCGAATATGCGCTAGTAGACGGCAGATAACGATCCGAATACGCGCTAGTAGACGACAGATAACTATCCGAATAAGCGCTAGTAGACGGCAGATTACTATCCGAATAAGCCCTAGTAGATGGTAGATAACTATCCGAATACGCGCTTGTACACGACAGATAACGATCTGAGTGCGCACTAGTACACGGCAGGTAATGATCCGAATACGCGCTATTATTACCACTTTGGCAAAATACTAGGAATTTGAGTGGTTAAACGCGAAATCATATCATCCCGAACTTTTGATTTTCCCTGGTAATACGGTCGCCTAAACGGATTTTACGGATACCTCGTGAACGGGTAATACGGAGGGTCTAACCTATCGAGTAATGACCGCCTCCTTGTCGTGCTTCAGGCATTGCAATGTAATTTTAACCTGCTTATCTTAAAAAAGCGACAAAAGTAATAAACGATTTTGTTTTCATACATTACGGAGTATTTTATAATCTAAATTTATATCTGTCGTTTAGAAAATAAAATACGAATTCCAAGTGTGATAACTTCGTTTCTACGGCTAAAGGGGAACAACTCTCATATGAACGTTGCCCATTGCCGTGTAAAATCCAAGTAGCAGCATCAGTTTCCTTTTTACAGATATCTGACCAAAGTAGTAATAAATTCGTTTTTCGGGATTTTCCCGGGCATACGGGATGGTATGACCGCCCCGTATACCCTGGGAAAATACCGAATAACTAATAGTACACGGCAGAGAGAACAATCTGAATCCGCACTGGTACACGGCAGATAAAGATCTGAGTGCGCGCTAGATCACAACAGACCATACTACTCACTCGCCAATCACATGTATACACAAAGTTGTTCTTAAATTAATCCATAGAGATTAATAACCTTGCTCTTGTCTCGAAAAGCTGAAAAATTGCTGATCTGACGTTAAACAACATTTCCACCACTGCCACCACCACCATCAAAAGCTAAAAATATAAACAGTTCACATAAATAAAAGATCTATATTACTATGTGCTACTTTTGAATTATATCATTTCATAAAAATAAAAAAAAAGTATGCCGGGAAGAGGGTAAGGGAAATCGAGTTAAGTAAAGATAATACATTATAGTTGAAAATCATATAGATCAACAGTACTAGGTAAATCGTTTAGAATATATAATAAAAGTTTGAACTGTTTTAAAGATATATCAGTGTTTTGCTGTAGAGACAATTTTGAATTACCATAGAGCAGAAGTTGGCTAGTTACATGATAGAGTATGGAGTTAAGAAGATCATTTCTTTTAGTTGTGTAAAGCGGACACTCAAGAAAATAGTGTAGAGTTGAATCTACTTCACCACAAAGACAATAGGGCTTGTCAATAATATTTTTCTCGTTTATTTTAAAGAACTGTTTTGTATTGGCAACTTGCATGGTGAATTTGTCCAATACGATCTCCTACTGAAAATTATTTGGGAACTTCATCAAGATTTTGATTTAGGTACTTTATAAAGCTACTGAGAGAAGATTGTCTGATCTCAAACGGTATATTATATCAATCTCGAATGACAGATGGAAGAAAAGACTTGAAGTAAGATTCACTATTACAAGGAGTTGATAACACGTTATTTTGATGACGGGTATTGTAAGAGTGTATATCATAGTTTGAAGGAGGAACAAGATCACTGGTATAGCTTGGTGTCATATGATAATACATTTTGTAAAAGAGAACTTATTTATATTTAGTGCGCCGTTCTTTCAGGATGTCCCAGCTAGTTTCTTTAAGTAGAAGATATATATACACAAATGTCTGTTAAATTTTGATCATTCCTCATCATTGACTCGAGGGGCCGAAAAGTTTGATGGATAAAAAACATAAGCCAAACAGTTCAAAATTACTAAGTCTAAAGTTCCAAAATTTTATGAATCCAAATCCAGCTAAGGAATGTTTTGCATGAGGGAACAAACCTTAGTTTTAAATAAATTTCAAAAATCAAGACGGCTGAAAATTTTGCGAAATGGTATACATGTATTTTCTGACAGCACAAACTACCGCCGATACCAGGTTATGGATACCCTCGAGAAATACTAGTTAATTGGGTAGCTCCTGTAATTATTCTAGCAGCTTTAAGATTGATTTGCTCCAACATGTTTTTATAATGGATTGAAATGTTATCACATACAACATCTGCATATTCAAGTACAGGTCTGACTAGAGAAAAGTAGTTTCTGCAAGGAGTTTCTATCTATCTTAAACTTCCGCCAAAGAGATGTAAACGGGATCGAGCCCTAGAAGTTATATGTTCTAGATGATCTTTCCAGAATCCCCTATCAGAAAAAATATACCAAGATGCTTATGAGAAGGAACTTGGGTAAGAGCTGTGTTGTCCATAAACAGAGTAGGATGTTGAGGTTTGTTCAGCTTTCTTGAAAACATCATTGTTTCCGTTTTATTTGGATTGAAGGAGACGAGCCATTTATTGGACCAATACAGAAATTTTTCTAAATCTTCGTTTAGCATATTCGCTGTTTCATTGTGGTTTTCAACTTGTAGATAGAAAGAGTTATCATCAGAAAAAAGACGCATGTAACAATTTATATCAACGATGTCATTAATATAAACCAAGAAGAGTAGAGGACCAAGAATTAAACCTTGAGAAACACCAGCTTTAACGTGTAGCCAAGAAGAAGATGCGTTTTGAAGAACCACCCGTAGTTTTCAATTTTTTAAATAACTATGAAACCAGTCGAGAAGTTTTTTCGAGAAACCATTACGTTCCAATTTACAAAGAAACCCAGTGTGCCAAACTCTGTCAAAGGCTTAGACATATAAAAAAGACAGCTCTGACTTTACTCCAGCGTCAATAGCAGAAATGATTCCGCTGTATATATAAGTTTACTGATTTACATGTACAGTGGGGTCTCCTGGAATGAAACCTGACTGCAAGGGAGTAAGAATACTATTACGAATCAAGTAATTATAAAAATGTTTAAAGACACATTTTTCCATAACTTTACCAGAATACTTACCAATGAAATATGTCTGTAATTTTAAACATCGATGAGAACACCTCTCTTATAAACAGAAACAGCATTCGCTTTTTCCATTCAGAGGGAAATGCAGCGGTATATAAAAAGTTATTAAAGAATAGACACAGAAGAAGTGTTTTCAGAATGTCAGAACCTTCTCTTAGAATTTTGGGATGGATCAGATCGGGACCAACGGCTTTAGAGGTATCTAATGAGGTTAGAATATCTTTAACCTCGTC
Organism: Tegillarca granosa; assembly: GCA_029721355.1. Classification (NCBI taxonomy): domain Eukaryota; kingdom Metazoa; phylum Mollusca; class Bivalvia; order Arcoida; family Arcidae; genus Tegillarca; species Tegillarca granosa. The sequence continues at coordinate 41,733,628 of CM056605.1, forward strand.
CTCAGATATAGCAAAGTTATCTAATGTAGGAGTATTGTAGCCAGAAGAAGACTGCGGGGGATAGACACGTGTCATCTAGAGAAGATTGTTTACAAAAGTATTCATTAAAAATAGATGACTTTTTTCTGGGGAATGGAGCGAGTCCGATTGTCTACAATTACAAACAACTGTTTGTCAGTATTTTGTGACTATAAAATACTTCAATCTGATTGTTTTTTCATCTACAGATGATAATTTTAATGCCTTTTAGTATTATAATTATTCGGTACCTATATCAGGCTTTTATTATTGTATTGTTTTTATATTTTACCCGATGTGTACTTTTACCTCAGGTCCAAGGGCGTATCATGGAACAGCCGCTATTGGGTTCCTCATCTACATCATTGGAGGGTTTGATGGCATGGATTATTTTAATAGTGTACGATGCTTTGATCCGGTAGATAAGACGTGGTCAGAAGTAGCTCCAATGAACGCTAAGAGGTAAACGATATGTTATATTTATGATTTCCTTGATGACGAATTAAATGATATGACAAATGTCAGGGTTGTAACAATCTTTTTTAATTTTTCACTTATCATGAAAAAGTTTATAAAAGTCGTCACTACTCGGCAATTTTCAAGATGCCATCTGATTCCGCAGATCTTTCTCCAAAAATGAAGATTATTAAAATGAATTTATGGTTTACAATTTATATACTTTACGTTAATGATACTTGAACCAACGTTAAACGATTCTAATGGTTTTCTTATCAGTAATGGTAAAGATATGAATAAAACAAATTATCGTATTTGGACACTCTGACGACTTTTTTACATAGCCGAAAACAGGAAATGAAATGCTGAGTAAGATTGTTGCTTCCGGTTTATAAATGACGCAGCATCGACGGAATGTCAGCCGATACTAAAATAAAAGTTACGGAAAGACACGTGCAAGAGGATAACAGTTTTACTTATCGTTGATGAAATAATGACAAAAAATCCTTTTATGACGTCATATAAAGTGCGTATATGAGCTTATATAAATTGGTTATTTACAGATGTTATGTCAGTGTTGCGGTGTTGGATGAATACATTTACGCCATGGGTGGTTTTGATGGTCACGTGAGGCAAAATACTGCTGAAAGATATTTACCTGAAAAGAACCAATGGAGCCTAATACACCCAATGTGTCACCAGCGTAGTGACGCTAGTGCAACCACTTTAGATGGTATGTATGTTTACTCAAATCAATGTGTCACCATGGTTGTGACGCTAGTGCAACCACTTTAGATGGTACGTATGTTTACTCAAATCAATGTGTCACCATGGTTGTGACGCTAGTGCAACCACTTTAGATGGTACGTATGTTTACTCAAATCAATGTGTCACCATGGTTGTGACGCTAGTGCAACCCGAAAATGTTATATTTTTGCTCACATCCAACATGTTACCAGTGTAGTGATACAGATGCAACCATCCTGGAGAGTTATATTTTTGCTCACACCAAATATGTCAACAGGGAAGTGTTACCAGAGCAACCTTCCTTGGTCTATAGGTCTCCTCACACCCCAACAATATTACAGATATCCTTGGGATAATATGTGTTTTTACACTAAACATTTCACAAGCGTATTGATGATAGTGTTACCACCCTGGATTGCTCACAAAAAATGTGTTAACAGTAATAGTGCAACCAACCAGCAGGGTAATATGTTTGTTATACCTAACTGCATTGCCACATTGAAACCACAATGATAGTTATGTCTGTTTATAATTTGTGTGTAACCGGTGTAAATCCAGTGTGTGACCAGCGTAAGTACGCTAGACAAAATACCGGTGATTTTTTTCTTATTTATTTATTTTAATAAACTAAATAATAAGTTGATTGATTAATTAATCTTTTTAAGATGTAAAAACACATTTGTCATTTTAAAATAAAGACTTCTGCATCAACTTTTAAACACTTAGCGTCTCACCGCTGTGGTTTATATTCTGGTTGTCTGCCTTGTAGTAGGCCCTAACTGGTTGGTTTGGTACCAGTATAATGTACTGAGTGGGTTGCGGTGTTTCTCTGTTACATTACACATCGCGGGCGAGTGAACACTCACCCACCAAACAAACTTGTGTTAAGATTAATTCTTAAAACTTGTCTCGTCAAGAAATGCTGGAAAATATCGATGTGGTACAAAACAATGTGGATAAACTGATTTTTGCCAAAATACCTTAACCATGTTTGTTTGCTTTTTAATTCAAACATCACTTTACTTTAGATTATATATATATATATATATATATATATATATATATATATATATATATATATATATATATATATATATATATATATATATTCCACAATTTTATCACAGGTAAGGTGTACATCTGTGGAGGATTCAATGGACAAGAATGTCTGAGTTCTGCGGAGTACTATTGTCCCGATACTAACCAATGGACACTGATAAATGCAATGAGAAATAGGCGAAGTGGAATAGGCGTCATTTCATACAGGGGCAGTTTATACGCTTTGGGAGGTTTTAACGGTATCACCCGCATGAACACCGGCGAGAAGTATAATCCAGTCACAAATAGCTGGCAGACCATACCGGAAATGTACAACCCTAGAAGTAATTTTGCAGTAGAGGTAAAGTATTATATAACAATGAAATACTTAAGAAGTTGTAACGAAAAGCCGAAGTCTCCTAAAACATGTCACAACAAACCGTTTACAAAGACATTGTATAAATACCGCCATGTTCAGATTAGATTGTCACTTTTCCGTTAAAAGTTGAAGCATATACTGGTACCTTGCTGTAAGTTTCACTGCAGGTGGTACTTGCTGGTTTTCACGTCATATTGGGGAACATAACTGGTAGTGACATAGCATTGAGCGACTACAGATGTAGATGTAGCTATTCGGGTTGGAACATTCGACTAGGGAATATAGCTCATACAACTGACTTTTCTTTCTGCATCTTAAGATCTTAAAACGTTAGAATAATCCTAGTTGACATTTTCCATACATTAATTAGCTTCCACACTTAGATTGTAAGTCTATCATTTACAAAACAATATTCAATAAGGTTGTATAAACGCGATATACACAATTTAAATGAAACACAAACAATAAATAACATTGAACCTGGTGTCTCTAAATAAATAATTAGATATATCAAGCATTCGATATTTTAAATAACATTAGAATAAAATTTTTATCTCCTAAATTACTATTTCTAAACCCATTTAGTAATAACTAAATGTTCAATTTTTCCCCAATATAATTTTTTCCAGCCTTAATTTCTCTTTACATCTAAATTTCGAAATTTATACATAAATTTAACAAATGTTTATAGATGATAAGTCATGATGAACGTTTCTCAACTTTAGATTATGTTTCCTGTTTCATTAAATGTTTAACAAATATTTGAAATTAAATCCGCATAAATCTTTACTCGGGTTAGTTCAGAAGTTTCCATATAGTTGTCATTTGGTGTAAAAATTGAAATCACCTTACACCCTGAGATGTGTACTGATTTACAATTGATCATAGAGTTGAGTTTTGCAATAGCGAGTTTTGCCAAGAACATTAATTCAGCTTTTTAGTATCGAACTTTACTACAGCTTTACAATATTGAGTTTTGCCAAGACTATCTTTACATTTTGCAATATTGGGGTTTATCAAGAACTTTTATTCAGCTTTGCAATATTTAGTTTTGCCAAGTACATTTGTTTTCTTTTGCAAGATCAAGTTTTCCAAGAACTTTTATTCAGCTTTGCAGTATAAAGAATTTTCGAAAAATTGACCACACCATTTCCATTTCCGGTTTTTGACTGAAATCTATTTGTTTATCAGTAATTGGTTAGAAAGCAGTTCGTGTTCTAACTTTTATTTCTCCATGTTGTAGGTCATAGATGATATGGTGTTTGCCATTGGAGGATTCAATGGTGTCACAACGATTTTTAATGTTGAGTGCTATGATGGTACAACAGATGAATGGTAATTGATTTTTCTATATAATTCTTGAGCCTTCTGTGTCCGAATCGTCTAAGGCGATGGTTAACAAACCACACTGCTTCTTAACATTTTGGTTCGAATCCCAATCGAGCAGATCATGATGAAATAAAATGTTAAAATGAGTAACGCAAGTTCAAGAAATGGCGTTCCTTAGCAACCACCGGCATTTATCTGACAAGTATATCGAAATAGCGGCTTCAGGCATTATACATTTAGAAACAAACATCTTTTTTTACAACCAATCATCTATTGCTGAACTTAACGTTTAGATCTCTTTAAACAACCCCCACCTGCTTAATTGCCCAGTTGACATATCGTTCAAAAAAGCAGACCTGCTTACAACTACGTTTTGGGCGTAGTTATTACGATTTTTAATGAAAAAATACGCTCTACGCTTTCAGATCCGATTTTCTACGATCTCTACTTAGTTTCGTTTCGCATTTTCTTTAAAACAAATCTTGAAAATTCCCGGCGAATATAGCTGAGCATATTTGCATTGTAAAATCGAAAGTTAATGGGAGAAATTATTCGGTTAAGGTTTTGGTCAGTAAAATGTTTGCGTCGTTTGACTACATGCAAACATCGATCAGATCTAGAGCAAAAAGCGCCATGCCGAGGAAGGGCATGAAGAGACGGCGCATTACTACACTCAATCAATACAAACTACACTTAAAATTACTACTGTCCATCAATAGGGGTAAACGGGTCTGAAAAAGGAAACCTTTTTTTCTTGTTCACACTAGATAAACAACTTTGCAAGAATGTATTTGGTGTCTTTAAAATGTTTAAAAATATATCTTGATTCATTTTGTTTAGGTATGATGCTACGGATATGAATTTGTACAGAAGTGCTTTGAGCGCATGCGTTGTAAAAGGATTGCCAAATATCCGAGATTATATCAACAAAGATAGGGAAAAAGATGACAGCAAGAAAAAGAAAAATGAAGCAACGGTTTCCAGGGATATGTAAATAGACACCATAATTGTTCCTATTGAAATCAATTAAACTGTGATACATCATCAGATAATAAAACTGTTATTTAGAAAACTACTATCATGTAATGTGTAAATAAAGTTAGTTAATACTCGTATTTGTTGTTGTTTTTTGTTGTTTGTATGTTGTGTTGTTAATGTTGTTTGTTGTCAGTGTTGTTTTTATTAATGTTGTTTTCTTTTGTTGTTGTTAATGCGTTCTTGTAACTAATGTTTGTCAATGCTGTTGTAATTTATGTTGTTGTCAATGCTGTTGTAATTTATGTTGTCAATGCTGTTGTAATTAATGTTGTCAATGCTGTTGTAATTTATGTTGTTGTCAATGCTGTTGTTATTAATGTTGTCAATGCTGTTGTAATTTATGTTTTTGTCAATGTTGTTGTAATTAATGTTGTTGCCAATGCTGTTGTAATTAATGTTGTGTCAGTGCTGTTGTAATTAATGTTCTTGTCAATGCTGTTATAATTGATGATGTTTTTATGTTGTAATTAATGTTGTTGTCAGGGCTATTATAATTAATATTGTTGTCAATGCTGTTATAATTGAAGATGTTTGTATGTTGTAATTAATGTTGTTGTCAGGGCTGTTATAATTAATGTTGTTGTCAATGCTGTTATAATTGATGTTGTTTGTATGTTGTAATTAATGTTGTTGTCAGTGCTGTTATAATTAATGTTGTTGTCAATGCTGTTATAATTGATGTTGTTTGTCAATGCTGTTATAATTGATAATGTTTGTATGTTATAATTAATGTTGTTGTCAGTGCTGTTATAATTAATGTTGTTGTCAATGCTGTTATAATTGATGTTGTTTGTATGTTGTAATTAATGTTGTTGTCAGTGCTGTTATAATAAATATTGTTTGTCAATGCTGTTATAATTGATAATGTTCGTATGTTGTAATTAATGTTGTCTTAAGTGCTGTTATAATTAATGTTGATGTCAATGCTGTTATAATCGATGTTGTTTGTATGTTGTAATCAATGTTGTTGTCAAGTTGTTTGTTGTCAAGTTTTTTTTATTGATGTTGTTTATGGTTCTTGTGTTGTTGTTAATGTGTTGTTGTAATTAATGTTATTTGTTGTTAATGTAGTTGTAACTAAATATAGTTATAATTAATGTTGTTGTGAGTGTTGTTGTGTTTAATGTTGTTTGTATGTTGTAATTAATGTTGTTGTGAAGTTGTTTATTGTCAAGTTATTGTTTTTATTGGTGTTGTTTTGTTTTTCTGATGTTGTTTATATCGATGAGAGTGAGTAGTGATATTGATTTTTCTCCATAAATTATAATTGTTTTAAAACGTTGCATAAACAATTTGCAGTCATTAGCGTCATGATATGCGTTTTCAAGTCTTAAGTGCCATGTGCTGATCTTGTATTACTATATTTTATGAAAATATGGTCTTGTTTGCACGTTAAAAATCTTTTTTTTTTATTCCAAGCACCAAGTTTATTGTTGTGCAAGTTTGATTTGAAGGCATTGGATTTTTAACAAACAGTAGCTTCAGTGTACTTAAAAGGGCAACGTGGTAATACAAAATCTTTGAATTGAGTTTTGTTGGAGTTGTCGTTACTGTTACTGGCCATACGGCAATGTTTGACGTCACTGTTACTGGTCATACGACAATGCTTGACGACACTTTTACTGGTCATACGGCAATGTTTGACGTCACTGTTACTGACCATACGGCGATGCTTGACGTCACTGTTACTGACAATACAGCGATGCTTGACGTCACTGTTAACGTTACTGACCACATACGGCAATGCTTGACATCACTGTTACTGACAATACAGCGATGCTTGACGTCACTGTTAATGACCATTCGGCGATGCTTGGCGTCACTGTTACTGATCATACGGCGATGCTTGACGTCACTGTTACTGATCATATGGTGATGCTTGACGTTACTGTTACTGTTACTGACCATATACAGCAATACTTGACATCACTGTTACTGACAATACAGCGATGCTTGACGTCACTGTTACTGACCATACGGCGATGCTTGACGTCACTGTTACTGATAATACAGCGATGCTTGACGTCACTGTTGCTGGCCATACGGCAATGCTTGACATCACTGTTACTGACAATACAGCGATGCTTGACGTCAATGTTACTGACCATTCGGCGATGCTTAACGTCACTGATACTGATCATACGGCGATGCTTGAGGTCACTGTCACTGATCATACGGCAATGCTTGGCGTCACTGTTACTGACCATACGGCAATGTCTGTCATCTAATCCTTTGTGTAACTAAAGGCGCGGCACAGCAAACGGTGAGAAATAAGCTTATTAGATATTTATAATTTTCATTATAAAATACGAATTTTTCCTGGGCAGTGGATAAAAAAGTTATGTTTGTACGAATTGAACACATTATAAACACATTATATTTAGTTCAACGGTAAATTATATAAAACTGATATTTGATATTTTTCCTACAATTTTACAAAGAATAGTACCTGATTAAAAAGAACAATTCTATTAAAGTAAGGTTTGGACAAGCGAAGTAATGAAGTTTTACATCACGGTCAAGATTCTTGAACTTGTATCAAGACAGTGAGTTCATGGATGGTGGAAAAAGCCAAAGAAAAAACCATCGACCTTCGGTACTTTCTTGTACTAGATGCTGCTCTAAGATAGACTTGAACCTTTGATCCGTAAGCGCGCGATTTAGATTACCCGGCCACTAAGTTTTTCGGGTTTGAAAAGAATCTTCTATACTTCATTACAGTATATAACAGTTTAATACTGAATTCGTTTATTTATCGTTTTCCCGTTTTCCTTCTTTTGAAACAATTAAAAACTAAATCATGAATTAATAATATTTTAATTACAAATAACGACTGTTTTATCGTTTTATGATACTCTTGATGACGTCATTACTATTTTATGATTTTGAAATCATGCAAATCTAAAGTCATTAATTCCGCCAAAACTACAATGTTCAACTTAAAGTTAATTATCTGTAAAATAAATTATATGTTTTGGGTTAATGATAACCAAAGAAAGACAAAGTAATAAAAAGAATACAGTGGTTTTTGGTATGCGGTAAATATACTCCGAGGTCAAGTTGATATGAAACCTGTAAGCAGAAATAATTCTGTAGAAAGTATTAGGTAAAAAAATACTCGTGATTACTGTCAGTAATAATTTAAATTTGTCTTTTAAGAGTTTCATATATAGGACTCTTATGCAAGCAGAGAAAAACTATTTGAAACATTAAATGACATTTATTGACAATTCGTATATATATATACATGATAGCTTGTTGGTTCCAGGAAATGAACTGGAGCCATTAGCATTAAATTTTATCAAGAGTTAATAATCCTGCAATTTAAAAAACATCAAGTACTTGACAACAAATCGTAACAAAAATAAATAAAATGATAATAATAAATTAAAATTATAAATAAATAAATAAATAAATAAATAAATAAATAAATAAATAAATAAATAATTTTGTGCTATACATTTATCCTCATTTTAAATGTTGATATTTTTTTCTCTTTCGTTTACTCTTTTTTTTAAATTAGAAGCTTAACATAATTACTTGGCAACAGCCAAAAACTAGAGCGCACTCGAGGTAGCAAACTGGAAATAAAAACGATGAGAGTGAATTAATTGTACTTTAAAACTGCATTAAGTTTTTTTTAATTATCTGTTTTTTTTTTTTTTTTTTTTTTTTTTTTTTTTTTTTTTGTTTTTTTTTTTTTTTTTTTTTTTTTTTTTTGTTTTTTGATTTTCTAAAAATACATATTTTTTAAAAAAATAAATAGTTTCTAATCACAATCCGTACATTCATTTTCTAAAATTTCATTACTGTTAGCTGTAAATAAACGAATCCTCTAAGGGGTAGGTCAATTTTAACAATGATTATTATTTGCTTGGATGTACGGGTTTTCCAATTAATCGAAGTGAAACCTGACAAATTGTATTAATTGTCCGTCATTAATACCCAAATGTATTCGCAATAGTGTTACGTATCCCTAACAAAGGCACAAATTACGAATTTAATGAAATTCTGTGTTTAATTTATCGTATTTCACCGTTTTGAAAGTTGTGTTTAAATGACCCGGTTTTTTATGACGTAACCATCTCTAAAATTAGACCCCAGAGGCTTCATCTTGCTGGGAAATTATTGTTATTTCTGTATTTATTCGAGTTTTTATAGTTGAACCAAATGTAAAATTGTTCATTAGAAACATCATTAATTAGATCAGCACTGTTTTAATTTTTTTCATAGGAAAACTAAATGCAGCTTTAAGTGCTAGTCAAGAATCTTCTACAACTTCTACAAAGGAGTTCAGTTTTTTATGGTTGAGGAAAGCGGATTACTCTGGGAAAAAACATAAAATTTCGGCAAACGCAATTAAAAAAAAAACATTCCTACTCTAGGGTCTGCGCAATTGGGATTCGAACCTAGGCGAAGCGCTGTGATTCATAAGAACGTGCTGTAGACATAACATTATATAGGATTAAAAGTCACGATTCAATACATTTAGGTACAATACCGTCAGTCCTTGTTAATAATTTGAGACTTCACTATGATGATTAGCTAATTTTAAAGAAATAAAGTTCTAACAATGAAATTTTAAAGAGAACAAATTGTATTCACACAGACATGTGTCAGATAAAGGTACAACCGATTCAGCAAGAGAAAGATGCGAGAGTCGCTCTTTAACAATCTAAATTTATCAGTGCAGGAGTTAAGTGCATAATGGTGTTTAACGCTCAAGTAAATATTCATTCACTTATATAGAGTCGGTTAGTTCTAAAATGGAGCAGGAAACCGGAGTATCCGTAGAAAACCACGACCTTCGACAAGCAAACTTACAACCTCTCTCGGTAGGATCTGTCTGATCGGGATTCGAACCTAGGCGATAAGAGGCAATTCGATCCGTCAACTCGGCCACAGGGTTCCCGAAAGAATTAAAAGAGAAAAAAGTATAGTATCGTGTATCGTATCATAAGAAAAATTCATCGACATTTACAAGTAGCTGTATCGCGATGAATCGTGACGTAATTCAAGGTATCACAATACCCATCCCACTTATTGACTAGGATGAATATTTAAACTTATTTATATTAGCATAATCCATTATATTAAGCCAAGCATTACAGTTAGGATAATCAGTTTATCCATGCGTAATTCTTAAAAACTAAATTGCAAATATTATCCGTTAGTTTCCACCGAACCTTGAACAATAAAACAGATACATATTTGATGAAGTAATTTTACACAAAGTTACGAACGAATGAGAACACAATGTCATCATGTTCTTGTAAATATTGATTTTGATTTCACTATATTTTCTATTCCTCCCAAGAGGGTACTGTTTATTTACTTTTTTATAAATATTTATAGATATTTAATTTTAACATTCCATTATTTTATATAGTAGTATCATTGACTTATTTTAAAACAGGAAGTAGAACAACCTTGATTTTTCTAGTTTTTACTGATCTAGGAGTGACAAAGTTATTTTGACAAAGGTTGCAAGTCGAAAAAGATTTTTTCCCAAAAATATTTGTGATGCCACATTTAAAAAAAAATTAAATTATTTTCACGTGTGTTAATTTTTAAAAATTTGATTTTGCTTTATTTATTTATTTGTTTATTTATGTATTTTTATTTGTTTATTTAATTATTTTATTTTATTTTTTATTTATTTAATTTTTTTTTTTTTTTTTTTTTTTTTTTTTTTTTTGGGGGGGGGGGGGGGGGGTTCTGCTAGAAAAATTAAAAAAAAAAAGCGCCATGACAATGTGGCAAAATGATAAAATGTATGACATTCTAGACAGGGTTCGATATAGAAGTATATAACTCAAAATTCTGTGAATACATTTAGGATGGTTTAAAATTTAAAAAAAATAGATAGATAGACAAACATTTACTGGTCTTTATCGTAATAAAAAAAATATCGGTTCTATTAGAGATGTTTATTTAGGCAGTTACCATGGCAACATAAATACACATTAGAACAGTAAGCAGATGTCCGTTTGCTCGTTTCTAGTCAAGTACTGCTAGGTTGGCAATTTATTTTAAAAAATGACGAATACCTGCAAATGTCTTGAACTATTTAATAAATGTAATATTATTATCAACACACACACACACGTTTTACATTTCTAGTTGTGTTCATGTCAATAATCCAACTTTCCACGCAGCTTTCCGTAAGTTCTGTATCAGGACAGAAGAATGCTGAGCACTTTCATCTATGATAACTACAGTTTAAACAATTCCATCAACAAATCAAAAACTTTAATTTAGCTTTCCTACATTTTAAAAACACTTCAAATGTATATTCCTTCACACGGATGGCTGCTTCAGTTCATGTAATTTTGAAGGGAAGTACAGTACCGCTGCCACTATTTGCCACAAGGATGTGGCTTTTATTTGGGTGAAGGCTTATAGCTCTAGCGTTTCTAATTCCATCTTTTTCTGTCACAATAACTTTCCATTCTTTAAACCCTGGGAGAATTTTAAGGACATTCTTTGTTTCTTTCGCACAAACAAATACATTCCCATGATCATCAGCGACCAATCCGGTTGGATAACCCATGTCACGTGACATAAATCCAAATTTTAAATTCCCCTTCGAATCAAATGCAGTTACCGCGTGCCTTCCGGAATCTGATACATATATCTCTTTTGTTTTTCTATTGCAAGCTATGTGTTGTGGTGCTTTAAATAAATCGGGGCCAGTAAACTTTTGATCTTTAAATGAACCAAGTTCCGCCCCGTCTAAAGAGAGGATTTTTACGGCTGCTGTAGGCTTCCATACATCAACTGTGATGTATATTTTATCCTCACAGGTCGTTATACCCCAACATTCGTCTTGACAATATATTTCTCTATTTGGAATAAACTTGCAATCGTTGTAATCTATTTTGAATATCTTTATAGTTTTTTCTCCGGGGATGGTAATGGCAACTTCGTCCCCAGGTAATAAAGTAAAATCCCACGGAAGACACTCCAATTTGTACGCCATAAGCAACCCGCTGTTGCTGTCCACAAGTTCTAAGGCCGGAGCACACCTGTCCACTACAAATATATCACCACTGGACACACACTTTATACTTGTTATAAATACTGGCGTTTCTGTCTCTTGGGAAGAAATTTCAAGCTTATTACACCCAGTCGAAACGCCTGTCCGTAGATTTTTGCGTTCAACAAACAAGAATGCCGATATTGTCGATGGGGTCGGGATAGTTTTTATCGTCCCTAGCGACTTTATGGAGGTCAGTGCCTCCACCCATTCCTCGGCTCTTTTTTCTTTTTCAAGTACGTAATCCGTATTATTGATGGAATCATAAGCATCTTTAAGACATTTCTCGTACACTTGACACCGTTCACGAACCCGGAGAACGGTTTTCAGATACCGTGAATCCGGCACCGTTCCGTTTGAATAGACATCTCTAAGTTCCATCATTGCAGCTTCGGTAGCTCGCTGTATCCCAGCACATTTGTCTTTTGTTTGACGGATGACTAGTTTATTACTTTCATGAATATTAAGTAGATTCATTAGAAGGGATCCTTCAATTTCATCTAAATATTTGTTAACTTTCTCCCGAACAGATGAAATTTTTAGAATAAGTTCCTTCTTTCTCTTGTCAAGGAATTTTTCTTGCCGCACACGATCGTCGACCATTTCTTTAGCAAATACGTTGTATTTTCTCAAAGACACCGCTAAAGAGGCTGGCTCTTTTGACTTTTTGATATCTTCTACGGCTTTCGAGATTGGAACCGATTTTGTGCAAGTTAGATGCTGCCTCATTTTACAATTGTCACAAAACACAGACCGATGGTCAAGACAGAACATTTCATTTGGTAATTCTTCTTTTGAATGATCGTGTTTCGATTTAAGATCATGTATATACCTACTTTTGGCGTCTTTAAGATCTTTTTCATTCCTTGATACTCTTGTGCTGTTTCGTCTGTAAAAATTGTCTGAAGTTTGTGGCTTCCTTCTCATCTTCAAATGAGAACAGTCACTTTGTTTTATATCACATATTTTAACACACGTGTGATTCTGTGCCCAACTTGTAGCCCTGTGAATTTTAGAACAATCTCCACAGAAAGCGTCCTTACATGATGTACAGAACACGACAGCGCTGGCGCTGATACGGCTTTCACCACATGGCCCACATTCAAAGTCATGTCCGTCCTCATAGTTATCACGCGCACTCATTTTATCATATAACCGATATCCAACTTCCAAAAAAATCGCTGAAAATGAACAAAACAGCAATCGCTTCGTTAAGAACAATTACTAAATTTGTAATGTTGAAGCAATCTCGGTGAATGTTCAAACCATCCTGTTTAAAAGTTTCAGATCTATTGCACATCGTCGTGCACTGATGATCTGTTTTAGAGGTAATTTGAAGTAAAATCGATAATTTAGTACGACAATAAACCAATAGTGATCAGATATCGTGATCATTTACTCGACAGTCTGATGATTTGTTTTGTATATAAAGACAGTTATAAATTAAATTATTGATAAATGTTTGATCGTTCTGTCCCAACATTGTGTGTAATTACATTTATCATATTACAATCTTGCTTTACTCAGACTTCCTTTTGTATCCTCCACTAAAATGTTAATTTTCAATGAAATGGTCTAAAAATGATGAAATTCTGCCATATTGAACATTTCTGTGAATTTTTTTTTTTTTACAAAAATTGCATATAAATTTAAATGGGTGGGGTTACAAAAGGAGGTGTTACCCTTTACTCAATTTGTTACAGTGCCTCGGTTGCCGAGTGGACTAAAGGGCACGGTTACCGGACCAGAGTGCCTCTCTCTGCCTAGGTTCGAATCCCATTTAGACAGATTCTTGTGTGAAAATGTTCGTCAGTTCGCTCGTCTTTCTCCGTCACTCCGGTTTTATCCACCATTCTAGATTTGACAAAGTAAAAGAATCTTGAATGTGGCGTAAAACACCATTGATTCAATCCAGTTCATTTATAATACTGTCTTGCCGTACGCCTTTACAGTAACACAAGAACTAAATAAATCTAGAATTGTCTCTTCAGACCTAAATACCACATCCTACGAAGTGCCGTTTTACTTTTTATTCAGTATTCTGTGATAGGCCTATCACTAATTCGAATTAGTGATATAAAAAATAGAATTAGTGATATCACTAATTCATGATCAATTTGATTTAGTGATATCACTTAATAGAACGAATTAGTGACATCACTAATTCGATTAAGTGATATTACTTATCAATTTAACGATATCACAAAATATTGAATAAAAATAAAACGGCACCTCATAACCGATCTCCATTTGACCTTGACCTTTGTCACTAAATATTAAGTACGGCATAAAACAAAATGTGATATCTCAAATCGTGCATTCATGCATTTTGACTAGTGTTTCAGTTTTGATTCTCAGTGAGGTAACATCGTTCGTCGTATGCACTGCATGTCCAGATGTTGGTCATTCTACGGTCGTCTGAATGCTTAGTAAAGGCTGTATGTCCAATTCGGACTGGAAACGGGAAAATTCTAGATATTACATCAACGATACGTTTCTGAAGAGTTTTTCTAACATAAATCATCCATTTTTGACAGTACATTTGAATGTATTTGATTATATTTGAGTGTATTTGTCACAGGCACTTGTTTCTGTCAGTAATGAGGTAAGTCATGACCAATATTACCTAATGTATTATTAGGTAATATTGGTCATGACTTACCTCATTACTGACAGAAACAAGTGCCTGTGGTATTTGTGTATATTTGTATTTGAGTGAAAAGACGCTCCGGTTGGGAGGTACGAAAGAGAACAACAGCAGGACAAAACGTAAACAAACAATGGAGAGCGAGCGGCATTATCAACTACGACATAGGAAATTGGGTGTAAATGAGGAAAATGACAAATCAGATAAAAAAGGAACTTCGACGACATCTTTGAGAAAATCTTCAAGTGATACCGACCGACTTCAAGCCAGTCAAAGTTTAAATGAGCATGCTATCCACTTGGAAAACGGGACGTGGTGGTTAACTAGAATCGTGCTCTTGCGATATCTCGGGTTCATTTACTGTGAGTTACCGCATATAAAATACATCTCTAGATTTCTATTTTCTTGAAATTTATTTACTTTGCCGTCTTAATTGCTTGCACGTATCTTGTTCAACCACGTAGGACTTCTTGTTCTTTTTATCCCTACTAAGGTGGATCACCATCTTTCTAGATCTAAGGAAGTGTGTTTGATTCATTTTGTTTAATTTTAATGTTAGTGATTGTAGCTGGCAAATGTCTAATGTTTTTAAAAGTTTGACACCTATAATTCTGAAGTCATCAGAATTAAATTTCCAGACTACAGGTAAAGGTTTTGATTTAAGTTTATACTCAAGTAAAGAAAATTTCACTAATATATTGAGGCGATAGCCTCGGAAGCGTGCCCTAATGGATCAAGGTGCCTCTCAACGCCTGGGTTCGAATCCCAATCGGGACAGAACCTAGTGCAAAAAAGTTTTTCAGTAGGCTTGCTGAAGGTCGGTGGTTTTCTTCAGGCAATCCTGTTTCCTCCACCATCCCAGAACTGACCATCTCAAAATAAGTGACAGATTCTTGAGTGGGGCATAAAACACTATTATTCCACTCCACTGCACTTATATTGAGGCATTTTGACAAAGAAACAAACAGACAAACTTTTTCACACAAGGATCTGTCTGAACAAGCAAACCGACAAACTTTCTAAAACAAGGATCTGACTGAACAAGCAAACTGACAAACTTTCTCACACAAGTATCTGACTAAACTAGCAAACTGACAAACTTTCTCACACAAGGATCTGACAACAAGCAAACTGACAAACTTTCTCACACAAGGATCTGTCTGGACAAATAAACTGACAAACTTTCTCACACAAAGATCTGTCTGAACAAGCAAACTGACAAACTTTCTCACACAAGGATCTGTCTGAACAAGCAAACTGACAAACTTTCTTACACAAGGATCTGTCTGAACAAGCAAACTGACAAACTTTTTCACACAAGGATCTGTCTGGACAAGAAAACTGACAAACAATCTCACACAAGGATCTGTCTGAACAAGCAAACTGACAAACTTTCTCACACAAGGATCTGACTGAACTAGCAAACTGACAAACTTTCTCACACAAGGATCTGACTAAACAAGCAAACTGACAAACTTTCTTACACAAGGATCTGTCTGAACAAGCAAACTGACAAACTTTCTTACACAAGGATCTGTCTGAACAAGCAAACTGACAAACTTTTTCACACAAGGATCTGTCTGGACAAGAAAACTGACAAACAATCTCACACAAGGATCTGTCTGAACAAGCAAACTGACAAACTTTCTCACACAAGGATCTGACTGAACTAGCAAACTGACAAACTTTCTCACACAAGGATCTGACTAAACAAGCAAACTGACAAACTTTCTTACACAAGGATCTGTCTGAACAAGCAAACTGACAAACTTTCTTACACAAGGATCTGTCTGAACAAGCAAACTGACAAACTTTTTCACACAAGGATCTGTCTGGACAAGAAAACTGACAAACAATCTCACACAAGGATCTGTCTGAACAAGCAAACTGACAAACTTTCTCACACAAGGATCTGACTGAACTAGCAAACTGACAAACTTTCTCACACAAGGATCTGACTAAACAAGCAAACTGACAAACAATCTCACACAAGGATCTGTCTGAACAAGCAAAATGACAAACTTTCTCATACAAGGATCTGTCTGAACAAGCCAACTGACAAACTTTCTCACACAAGGATCTGTCTGAGTGGGATTCAAACTAAGGCAGTAAGAGACAATGTGATCTGTAAGCACACAATTTTGACTACTCGGATAATTTATTTTAGAAAAGTGATAATTTCTCTAAAACCCTTGATTAATCCCAGATGTTTTTATTTATAGTGACAGCCTTTCTTGTCATTTATTTCAAACCTCTTAATAATTCTGATATTTTTTAATTTTTTTTGTTTTTAGTTGTGGCCTTTCTTGTTGCTCTTCACCAAAACAAACAGCTAATAGGATTAGATGGATTATTGCCAGCACAGAAATACTTAGACAATGTAAAACAGAGAACTGGAGGGATAACTCTCAATACCTTCACACACATTCCCAGTATAATACTACTGTTTGATTACAGCAAAGATTTGAATTATCTACTGGACTGTTTAGCTTATGGTGGACTCGGTCTGTCATTATTCCTTATTGTAAATGGTGGCGCTAACTGGTTTATTATGTTGGCACTCTGGATTCTCTACCATTCCATTGTCAATGTTGGACAAACATGGTAAATTAATTTTATTTTTTTAAATTTTTTTGGGGGAGGGAGATGTTGGTTTCTTGCGTCCTTATGTCATTATCTGGAGAGTAAAAGAACAATAAAACCTGACATTAATTGACAGGTGGTCTTTATATAAATGTTATTTGACAGGTTGGACTAAATTTGTCTATTTAAAAAACATGAAATTATTGGTTTTTTTTTTCTGTTTTGTTTTGTTTTTTTTTTTTTGTTTTTTGTTTTTTGTTGTTTTTTTTTTTTTTTGGGCATCCTAAAGATGTGAAAAATTTGAAAATCTTGCACCCAAATTGCTGCCCAGAATTTCCAGTCTACCACTTCTGAGGGCCACCCCTAACAAAACCTAAAATGTAATGTTTGTTATGGTGATGTTTCTTTCATGTTTCATGATATTATTCCACATGTATTATCTAAATATGATAATATAATCATTGTGACTAGCCAAGTAAAATGGGAAATTACCCCTTGACACTGAGTTTAGTGCAAAGAAGTGAAAATTTTGTAATTTATACACAAGTAAAGGATACCAGATTAATGTAGTTCCAGTACAGAATTGTTTATAGAATTTATGCACATATACTTTTTATATAAGATTGGTGTAAAAGATTGTGATACATGTGACTTTTGTCATGAATATTCTAAAACAGTGATGCACATTTTATAAGGATTGTAAAATCGTATCTGTTTTCTGGAAAAACATTGCCAAATGGATAATTGATATATTCTTTTGGTTATTGTTTGCAAAAATAGATAAGATCTTAACCTCATTATATTACTATGTATAAATCATATACAGAAAAAAATACAAAAAACATTGCCATTATTTGAAACAGCTAGAAAAGTAATAATGTATTGCATTAAAGGTAAATTGATAAAAATATTTACAAGAAAAATTGTAAATACAATTCTTTCTGTGAAATGTAGGGTATATATTATGCCCTGATTATGCCCTGATTGTCTTATACAATATAAGGTGTAGTAAGAAATCTAAAAAATAAAAACCAGGTGTGTGTGTGTGTGTGTGTGTATGTGTGTGTGTGTGTAACTTTGATGTCTTTTTTTTGTTAATATTATCCCTATATGAATAAAAATATAAATAAAACAAATAATTACAAAGACATTATAATAAAGTTTTAATATATTCAAGGTAAGTAATGGTTGATATATTATTTAAATTTTTATATTTTATGTATAAACTATAATGATTAATTAATAAACTTTTCATGGTTTGTATTTGCAGGTATGGATTTGGTAAGAAATTTTTTTATATAAACCTTAAGTAGTGACCAGCAACTGGGATGGTTATTTAATAGTGACCAGCGACTAGGATGGTTGTTTAATAGTGACCAGTGACTAGGATTGTTATTTAATAGTGGCCAATGACTAGGATGGTTATTTAATAGTGATTAGCGACTAGGATGGTAATTCAATAGTGACCAGTGACTAGGATGGTAATTCAATAGTGAACAGTGACTAGGATGGTTGTTCAGTATAGTGACTAGTGACTGGGATAGTTATTCAGTAGTTACCAGTGACTGGGATGGTTCTTTAATAGTGACCAGCGACTAGGATGGTTGTTTAATAGTGACCAGTGACTAGGATTGTTATTTAATAGTGGCCAATGACTAGGATGGTTATTTAATAGTGACCAGTGACTAGGATGGTTATTCAGTAGTTACCAGTGACTGGGATGGTTATTTAATAGTGACCAGCGACTAGGATGGTAATTCAATAGTGACCAGTGACTAGGATGGTAATTCAATAGTGAACAGTGACTAGGATGGTTGTTCAGTATAGTGACTAGTGACTGGGATAGTTATTCAGTAGTTACCAGTGACTGGGATGGTTCTTTAATAGTGACCAGCGACTAGGATGGTAACTCAATAGTGACCAGTGACTAGGATGGTAATTCAATAGTGACCAGCGACTAGGATGGTAATTCAATAGTGACCAGCGACTAGGATGGTAATTCAATAGTGACCAGTGACTAGGATGGTAATTCAATAGTGACCAGTGACTAGGATGGCAATTCAATAGTGACCAGTGACTAGGATGGTAATTCAATAGTGACCAGTGACTAGGTAATTCAATAGCTACCAGTGACTAGGATGGTTATTCAATAGTGACCAGTGACTAGGATGGTAATTCAATAGTTACCAGTGACTAGGATGGCAATTCAATAGTGACCAGTGACTGGGATGGCAATTCAATAGTGACAAGTGACTGGGATGGCAATTCAATAGTGACAAGTGACTGGGATGGCAATTCAATAGTGACAAGTGACTGGGATGGCAATTCAATAGTGACAAGTGACTTGGATGGCAATTCAATAGTGACCAGTGACTAGGATGGCAATTCAATAGTGAACAGTGACTGGGATGGCAATTTAATAGTGACAAGTGACGGGGATGGTTGTTCAGCATAGTGACTAGTGACAAGGATGGTTATTCAGTAGTGGCCAGCGACAAGGATGGCAATTCAATAGTGACAAGTGACTGGGATGGTTGTTCAGTATAGTGACTAGTGACTCGGAGGGTTATTCAGTAGTGACTTGTATATTAAGGTCATATATGGGTCACTAAATATAAGTAAAACCTGTAAATAAAGGCCTTCTTTACACTATACCTGTATGTAAATGTCAGTTGTATTAAAAAACAATGAAAATAGAAAGGTAAGCTTAAAAATAGGCCACCTTTAATTAGGGTCCACTGTATGACTAGTGACTGGGATGAAAATAGAAAGGTAAGCTTCAAAATAGGCCACCTTTAATTAGGGTCCACTGTATGACTAGTGACTAGGATGGTTATTCAATAGTGACTAGTGACTAGGATGAAATAGAAAGGTACGCTTCAAAATGGACAATCTTTAATTAGGGTCTACCCTATATAACGGTCATCTACATGTGTATAAAGGTAATCTTCTGTAAAGATCATCTGTATATAAAGGTCATCTCTATGTAAAGGTCACATGTATGGGTAGTTCACATGTGTGTAAAAGTCATATATTTGTAAAGGTCACATGTATATAAAGGTCACCTATGTAAAGGTCACATGTTTGTAAAGGTCACATGTATGTAAAGTTCACATGTGTCTAAAAAGTCATTTGTTTGTAAAGGTCACATGTATGTAAAGGTCACATGTACATAAAGTTCACATGTGTGTAAAGGTCACCTATGTAAAGGTCACATGTGTACAAAATCAGACAAGTTTTACAGACTTTTCACATGATGATTACAAGATTATTAGTGTATTGGACAAAACATAAAACTCATTTTAAAAATCATTCGTCCCACAAAGATTTTATTTCAATAATTTGTCTTCCTTGTCAACATGATGTTTGTTTAATCCTCTAGGCCATAAATAGTGATGATGTAAGATGATCAGTCAGTTATTGTTTAGATTACATCATCTAATTAAGTATACATGATATACAGGTGTAAAAAGAGGACATTGATAATGATCGTTTAAGTGTATTGTTCACTTAATTAATTAAATAATAATAATCTCTATAACAAAAAATCTAGTATTTCCTTATTGCATATAAATTTTCATTTAAATGGTAATGATGTATTTATTGTACATGTGATATATTAAACCCTTGTAAAAATATCACATTTTACCTGTGTTGTGTCACTCATCTCCATAGTAACTGCTGTCATCCTATTTTTGCCACATGTAATAATGTCATCTTCTGTATGGCATTACTTGTGCACATTGCAGACATATTTTTTGGGTTTTTTTTTAAAAGGACAATATAATAATGGGTTAATATAAGCCTTTTTTGGCTTGTTCCTGGTTCCTTTTCTGTATGTTTGTATCCTGATTTATATGTTGTTTATTGCATTTTTGAGAATAATATATTGTTTAAACTAATAGTTAGGAAAAATGTTTACTTAGAAATGAGAGATTTTCTGGGAATATACTGTATACATTTACATTTATATTGATATTGAATTTATTGAACTTATTTAATGAAAGTTTTTGCAACTCCCACACAAGGCTTATTTCGTAATGATATATATATAACTTGTTTAATGAATTCATTGTTGTTACATAATTACTTATGCTAGATCCTCGATTTCAATTGTAATTTTTGAAATTTTTGCTCCTCACTATAAAAACCAAGAGGTCTGAAGTGCCCAGGGGCTTTATCAATAGTTGTTGGAGTTGAGTTGAGTAATGGTGTTTAATGTCCCAATCAAGAATATTTCTCTTATATCCTGACTTCGCCAGCTATAGGCGAAAGTGCAGAAATTTTGCCTGTGCGTTGTGCTGATGGGATTATACAGCAGATCTCTTTTTTTGGACCATGCCTACCATGACAGGGGACCTTGTTTATTTTAAGTTCCCGTCTGAAAGAACCCTGACTTTCAATTTGTAATGCTGAGTGCTTGGCGAAAGTACAGCCACTACCCACATTGAAGTCTTGGATCAGACCCGGTTGAACCCAAGACCTCCCACTTACAGAGTGATCACTCTACTAGCTGAGCTACCACAGTGGTTGGATAGTTGTTGGGCTTCAATCATCTCACCACAGTGACTGTGGGTTAGACCCCAGTTTACCCAAAGTAAGAAAGGTTTTTTATACGCCCGTCAAAGACGGGGAGTATTATGTGATCACCCTTGGCAGGCGGGCGGGCGGGCGGGCGTACTGGCGGCGGGTTTGTCCGGCCCATAACTCTGACATCTATAGTCAGAATGACTTGAAACTTGGTATGCTTCTTTACCACGATGATGCGAAGTGCAGTGCTCAGGAACCGTAACTCTAGCTTCCTTAATTTTTGAGTTATTCCCCTTTGAATGCTGTTACATGTTTGTCCGGATCATAACTTTGACATCTATGGTCAGAATGACTTGAAACTTGGTATGCTTACTTACCACGATGATGCCAAGTGCAGTGCACAGTAACTCTAGCTTCCTTAATTTTTGAGTTATTCCCCTTTGTGTGCTGCCAGAGTAAGCGGCGGGTTTGTCTGGCCCATAACTCTGACATCTATGGTCAGAATGACTTGAAACTTGGTATGCTTACTTACCACGATGATTCGAAGTGCAGTGCACAGGAACCGTAACTCTAGCTTCCTTAATTTTTGAGTTATTCCCCTTTGAATGCTGTTACATGTTTGTCCGGATCATAACTTTGACATCTATGGTCAGAATGACTTGAAACTTGGTATGCTTACTTACCACGATGATGCCAAGTGCAGTGCACAGGAACCGTAACTCTAGCTTCCTTAATTTTTGAGTTATTCCCCTTTGTGTGCTGCCAGAGTACGCGGCGGGTTTGTCTGGCCCATAACTCTGACATTTATGGTCAGAATGACTTGAAACTTGGTATGCTTACTTACCACGATGATCCGAAGTGCAGTGCTCAAGAACCGTAACTCTAGCTTCCTTAATTTATTCTACCAGGGAGCAGATGCACATAGAGTTGTAGGCTGAAGAACTTGCTGTCTTTGAAACAACCCAGTATACTAGAGATTACCTCAATTTTGTGATGAAGGTAACAAGAACATGATGGTAAAATTATATAAATGGTGTGGCTGGTGGTAAGTCTATTTTGTTACTGAAAATAATACCAAAATCTCAATAATTACTATTGTTTTTATTGTACTTGTTGACTTGTGCACTGCATTTTGTATCATTGTGATGAATAATTGAATTGACTTATTGATTATGAACAGCTCATATGAACTGTATAAGTCCCTTTACAGTTCATAATAAACAAAATATCCACACACACACATTAATTGATATATTTTACTTGCAGTTGCACTGACCATCATCAAAAATGTGAAAATGATACATTGTAGTATGCGACTATCTTTTAATGACAATACTTGGAAAATTAAATTACCTAAAAAGTTCCCCAATTACAGTAACAAAATCTATAAAGCTTACAACAATATGTGTATATTTGACTTTTATATTAAAAAGGTTGGGAATCACAGATTCTAGAGACAGGATTTCTTGCTGTCTTTCTCTGTCCAGTATTTAATTTGTCATCTATACCAAAGAATACTCCAACATCCCAAATTGTCTTGTATGGATTCAGATGGCTCATATTCAGGATTATGCTTGGAGCTGTAAGTAATTAATATGTATTATTATTATATAGCAATATATGTTTCACATAGAAATAAAACGATAAATTCGGAGGTGTTAGCATGCAATATATATCGATATTTGCATACAAACTTTGTTCCAGTTCGAGGTCTCCCAAATTCATTTTTCATATTGCACACTTTGTCATGTGACACTGTCGTCTGAATCATGACTGATGAGGACCTTTTTTTCTAAAAATGGTTTTGCACTAGTTCTTATATCAATATATAAAAACTAGTGCAATATTTGTGTATTTTGAGACAAAAATAATAGTATTTTATAAATGAAATAGAAGTGGGAAGAAAATGAAATAGATTTTTGCAAATGTAGAGTCATGTCTGGACAATATTTCACAATATCAATTCATTAACCCTATATTATATCTCTTATTAAAATTCTTGATATTTGATTTGAAATATATTGATATCAATTCAACCAGAGAAAATTTAAAACCAGGAAATAATGATTTGATTAATTAAATATTGACTCCAAAAGATTGACTTGTCACATGATAAATGTTGACTCTAGATTAAATGAAAATCTGAATGACTCTTTATATTTTGTATCATACAGATTACCATGGTTTTTTTTTTTATTATTTCGTACTTTATGATATTAAACTTTCAATGGTTTCCTCCACCTTTTCTGAACCAACCACCACAATATAAATGAAATAATCCTGACAAGAGCATAAAACATCGTTAATTTAATCCAATTAAATCATAGGTCTCATTTGTAGTACAGATTGAATATACTATGATAAATTAAATCAAAATAATGATAGAATGTAACTGTTTAGATAATGATCTTTGTTTACAGGGTTTAATAAAGATTCGGGGTGATCAGTGTTGGCGAGATCTGACATGTATGAATTATCATTATGAGGTAAAAGATATATAAATTTTAAATAAATAATTATGTTATGTCAAATTTGACAATAAAAAATCTAATTGTACTGTAACTACACCACTGGACATTTATCCTAGTGCCTGAACAAAGTTAGGAATTTTATTCACAGAAATACCTATAGTACCATACCCACACACTGGGTATTTATTCCAATGCCAATCCGTAGTCTGGAATTTTATTTAAGGTGGTTCCAGTATATGTTTTTCTTCTCTTTGTATTATCTTATTATCTTTGTTTGTCATACTTTACTTTCTGAATGAAAACTTTTGAGTGTTATTTTTTGTTAAACTCTTACATTCAAAGATTTAAATTTCTTGATTGGCTTTCTGTGGTGCTTACTTGGTTTAAGGGTCAATATTTATATAATGTTGATATATATTGATGAAAGAAGTATCTGATTTTCAAATTACATGTATTTTTAGTCAAGCAGTTTTAGAGTTATAGCCATCAACAATTGACATAACCCCAGATGTTTTTGTTGTTATTGACAATATCCTTTCCAGAACATTTCATACTTATGATACTATTTAATTCAACTTGGAGAGACATTAATATTTATTGAATTATTGTTTTTTTTTTTTTTTTTTTTTTTTTTTTTTTTAGACACAACCAGTTCCAAATCCCATCAGTTATTACATGCATCAGTCACCAGAAATATTCCATAAATTTGAAACACTCACAAACCATTTTGTTGAACTAGTTGCTCCATTTCTATTGGTATTTCCAAGGCGATTGAGAATGGTAGGAGGAGCTATACAAATTTTATTTCAGGTAATTGAAAAATTATAAGTGGGTTTGGTAAGGTGTCTCTGATATGCTAAAAAAAAGAAAAGTAGGTCAGAGAAAATTCATTTTCAGATTAAAAATAAATGTTTTACAATTTGGCAATTGTTAATTGGTAATTTGTATTTCAATCAAATTATCTTAAATTAAAATGGTTCATTGGCCATTAGTAACCTTTGCATCTATTTTTTATATTTCTATATACCTTTAAATGACCACCTTGATGGCTCAATGTAAGAGTGTTTGCCTTGAGAGCCGAAGTTCATTGGTTTGAACCCTGGCGGGGGTCATGCATAAGACTTCAAAATTTGAAATATTCCTTTGGAGGATAGAGTATACATTGGTTCACCCTTGGCCAGAATAATTTTACTGGGGAAGTGGTATGCTTGCCTTTGGCATACTGACTCTGTGAGCTGGCACCTTACTAGAAAGTCACCCTGAGTGCATGCTAGTATACAGCAGACTATGATAAACATTTGCACAAGATGCATACACAAACTTATTCTTAGAATATTCAAGAGAGATTAATAACCTTGCTCCCGTGGCAAAAAGCTGAAAAATTGCTGATGTGACGTTAAACAACATAACAACAACATAAACATTCCCAATATACCTTTAAATGGGATGAAGTTAATTTTATCTTAATAACTAATTAGTTAATTTATAGAATTTTAATAATTGACAGGTTGTATTAATTATAAGTGGAAATTTAAGCTTCCTGAATTGGCTGACCATCGTTCCAAGTTTGGCGTGTTTTGATGATGCTAGCCTTTCACGGATGTTTTCAAATAAACGGAATTCTGTTAAATGGAAAGTAAAAATAGTCCAAGAACATGATGAAAAATATAAACCAATCCCAAGATTAGGTAAATATTGAGTTCAAACTTTGATCTTTGTTACTTGTACCCTCCCCCCTTCCCATGGTGGGTGTGGTTGTTTAGGGGTCATGTAAGATTTAAAGTACATTGAGCTTAGTTGGTAGAGTGCTTGCTTGTATGTGAGAGATTAGGGTTCGAACCCCTGCCAGGTCTGATCAAGACTTGGTAGTGACTGTCCTTTTGTTAAGCACTCAGTATTTAGAAATGAAAGTCACAGGGTCATTTGGAGGAGACCTAAAAAAACCAATGTCCCATATCATGGCAGGTGTGGCACATTAAAGAACCCTCCCTGCACATTGCCCAAGAGCACTGCAAAGGTAAAAATTTCTCGCATTTCAAGTATAGCTGTTGACATTGCGATATAAGTGAAATATTCTTGATTCAATGACTGTGAGTTAAAACCCCATTAAATCAATCAGAAACTATTCTAGTGACTGCCTTTGACACTCAGTTATAGAGCTTCAGCCTCAAGATTGAGAGGTTGAGGGTTCAGCCAAATCATACAGAAGTTTGCAGAAGTTTGCAGTTTATTGACTTGGTGAGCTAGCATCTCAAGAAAAAGTCATCCTGAGTGTGGATTAGAACAAGACAGGCCTTAATACAAATTATCACATCTTGCATAAATCAACTTCATAAATAAATCCTTAGAGATTAATAAACTTGCTCTTGCAGCAAATAGCTTAAAATATTGCTGATGGAATATTTATCAAAATTACAACTAAGCGTTTCATAAAAGCTGGTGACATCTTGATTTAACTGTCCACAATTTCTGTATTTCAGGTTGCTAATATAGTGTTTAATATACTAGTAAGTCTAGGTATTTTGTGAGCCTATCTCAGTATTCTAAGATAGCTGGTGACATCTTGATATACATGTAAATGTATATGTTTTGTAAATTTCAGGTTGCTATATTCGACGGGTATTTAACATAAGTCTAGGTATTTTGTTAGCCTATCTGAGTATTCCTGTTGTACAGAACTTGTTTTCATCAAGGCAGGCCATGAATACTTCATTTGATCCATTAAGAATTGTCAACACATATGGTGCCTTTGGCAGGTAATTTATTTCAAGGGAGATAACTTCAGTGATTGATAAACTGTTCAAATAAGAAAATGTATGTCTTATTGAATTTCCCTCCCCCCAAAAAAGATAATAATAATAATAATAATAATAATAATGATAATAATAAAATAAATTTAAAAAAATCGCCGAACCAGAAATAGGCATTTACCTATCTATCAGACAATTTTTCTTTCCATCTAAATTTTGTGTCCAGTTCACATATATGGATATTTGATTAGAGGGTAGGTGATGGTGGTGGTAAGGGGGGAGGGGTTTGTGGTAAATAAATGTATAATTATCTATTCATTTATATTTTATTCTTAAACTAATTTTTATACGCCCGTCACAGACGGGGCGTATTATGGGAACACCCTTGGTGGGCGGGCGGGCGGGCGGATAGGCGGGCGGGCGTACTGGCGGCGGGTTTGTCCGGCCCATAACTCTGACATCTTTGGTCAGAATGACTTGAAACTTGGTATGCTTACTTACCACGATGATACGAAGTGCAGTGCTTAAGAACCGTAACTCTAGCTTCCTTAATTTTTGAGTTATTCCCCTTTGAATGCTGTTAGCATGTTTGTCCGGATCATAACTTTGACATCTATGGTCAGAATGACTTGAAACTTGGTATGCTTACTTACCACGATGATGCCAAATGCAGTGCACAGGAACCGTAACTCTAGCTTCCTTAATTTTTGAGTTATTCCCCTTTGTGTGCTGCCAGAGTACGCGGCGGGTTTGTCTGGCCCATAACTCTGACATCTATGGTCAGAATGACTTGAAACTTGGTATGCTTACTTACCACGATGATCCGAAGTGCAGTGCTCAAGAACCGTAACTCTAGCTTCCTTAATTTATTCTACCAGGGAGCAGATGCACATAGAGTTGTAGGCTGAAGAACTTGCTGTCTTTGAAACAACCCATTATACTAGAGATTACCTCAATTTTGTGATGAAGGTTACAAGAACATGATGGTAAAATTATATAAATGGTGTGGCTGGTGGTAAGTCTATTTTGTTACTGAAAATAATTCCAAAATCTCAATAATTACTATTGCTTTTTATTGTACTTGTTGACTTGTGCACTGCATTTTGTATCATTGTGATGAATAATGAATTGTTTTATTGATTATGAACAGCTCATATGAACTGTATAAGTCCCTTTACAGTTCATAATAAACAAAATATCCACATAAATGGCTTGCAGATTTGACGGGCGTATCATGCTCTGCCATGCGGAACTCTTGTTTTTTGTGTGTGATCTGAAAGGGGTTAAAAATTAAGTCATATTTAAGTTACCAGAGCTCTCAAGCTAGGTCCCTATGTTTTGGTTTGTAAAAGCATGAGTCCATATTGTCACCTCTAAGACTATCATCCTGCAAAGTTAAAGTTTGTAGGTTTAAAATTTCACAAAGTTGAGTTCAGTTATGATGTCTTGTCAAAATTCTTTAACTTGTATGAAGGCTGTCAGTTCTGAAACAGTTGAGAAAGCCGGAGCACCCAGGCCAAACTGCCAACCTTCAGCCAACTGGCAAACTTTCTTACACTAGGATCTGTCCAAGCGGGATTCAAAACTTGACTGTGAGAGGCATGGTGATCTGTAAACACATGCTTCAGGCCACTCAGCCATAAATTCTAAACTAGACTGTGAGAGGCGTGGTGATCTGTAAACACATGCTTCAGACCACTCAGCCATAAATTCTATGGAGGAGTTCTTTGATATTTAAAATGAATGATTGAATACAGATAAATATTTTTGAAAAGTATAACAAAAACTTTTATTTTCAGTGTGACTAAAGAAAGAACAGAAGTCATTTTTCAGGGAACATATGATAATCCATCATCTCCTGGGGCAAAGTGGCATGAATATCAGTTTAAATGTAAACCAGGAAATATCACACGTCGTCCGTGCCTTATATCACCGTATCATTACAGACTTGATTGGCTCATGTGGTTTGCGGCTTTTCAGGTAGTATAACGTGCCTTAACTGTGTCTCTTACTTCATATAACATAACAATATCTTCATAGCTAAATTTCATTGGCTTATTAGATTTGCCTTTTTGCAAGCATTAGATGTTAATACTGCTTATTATACTTCATGTAAAAATCTAAATATTTGATGTGTGAATTTAATACATTTTTGTAAAATGCACAGTTTGTATATTTTGTTGTGCAAGATTAAGAAATCCATCACTTTTTGTGGTACCAGATAGGGAAATCTTAACTGAGTTTTTTACTCCAGTTTTCAGCAAGCCTAATCCCTTAATATATTTATAGATAAAGAGAGTTATAAATTATGTAAATATTACATTTCTGATAGGGTGACAATCCATATTGTCACCCTGGAAAATTTTGCCTCAGTTGACAATCAATTTAGAGGGGTGATAATATGGACTGTCACCCTATCAGAACTGTAATATTTACTTTATGATACCAATTGTAGGCTTTTATTATACTGTGCAACCAAAGAACATTACCTGGTACATGTATATTCACCTGTAAACAATTCATCAACTTATTAAGACACTTGTAACATAAATCTTAGTTTAAATTACTTTAGAAAAGCATTTTACTGATTTAGATCACACGTACGGATGCGTTCAAATCATATACACAAAATTTTTGAGCATGTGACATTTTTCATAATGTTAGTCGTTATTAAGTGTTGTCAGGTAATGTCACATTGTGATGTAGACTTTCTTCTTATCTTATATTGAAACAACAGGGTATTCAAGAATTTCACAAGAGATATTATAATGTAAAATCACACATTTTTGTGAGGGATTAACTTCAGCTATTTTTGTGATTTTGTGAATACCACCATTTTTAATATCAATGAAATTTAAAAGATCCGTAATAAGTTTCATTTCCACAAATTTTTTAACCGTTTTTTCTAGTTTAAAACCACGTAATTTTAATCAAGCATAATATATTCATGTTTCATCGTTATGATTAGACATTTTGTTCTTTTTTCTTTCCATCTTTATGATTAGACATTTTATTCTTTTTTCTTTCCATCGTTATGATGAGACATTTTATTCTTTTTTCTTTCCTTCATTATGATTAGACATTTTATTCTTTTTTCTTTCCATCGTTATGATAAGACATTTTTTTTTCTTTCCATCATTATGATAAGACATTTTATTCTTTTTCTTTCCATCAGTCTGGTCTGTTGATTTTTAAATTGTGTAAATAAATTTATTTATTTTGTAGAATTACCAGTATAATCCGTGGTTAGTTCATTTAGGAGTCAAATTACTGGCCAATGATGAAGAAACAGAGTCATTGATAGATTATAACCCATTTAGTGGCAAAGATCCCCCAAAGTAAGATCATTATCATTGTTTTATCAGTATATATACTAGTATATACCCCTTTTCTACAATTTTATTTATTTCTTTATGGACAGTTTATTTTACCTTTCTTATAATTGATTAATAGGTTCCTCAGTGACTTTCCTCAGCCTAAAGGTTCATTGGTGACTTTTCTAAACCTATATGTTTATCAGTAACTGTTCTCAGCCTATAGAATCATCAGTGACTGCTCCTAGCATAAAGATTCATCAGTGACTTTTTTAAGGCTATAGGTTCGTCAGTGACCATACTCTATAGGTTCATCAGTGGCTTTTCTCAGGCTATAGGTTCATTTGTGACTTTTCTAAGCCTATGAGTTCATTAGTGAATGCTGTCAGTCTATAGGTTCAATATTGACTGTTTTCAGCCTATGGGTTTTACTGTGACTTTCCTCGGCCTATACATTTATCAGTGACTTTCCTCAGCCTATATGTTCATAAGTGACTGTTTTCAGCCTATAGGTTAATTAGTGACTTTCCTAAGCCTATAGATTTATCAGTCACTTTCCTCAGCCTATAGGTTCATCAGTGACTTCCCTATGCCTATAGGTTCATCAGTGTATTTCGTCAGCCTATATGTTCGTCAGTGACTTTTCTCAGCCTAAAGATTCATCATTGACTTTTCTAAGCCTATAGATTTATCAGTGACTTTCCTCAGGTTATAGGCTCATCAATGACTTTGCTCAGCCTATAGGTTTATCAGTGACTTTCCTCAGGCAATAGGCTCATTAGTGACTTTCCTCAGCCTATATGTTCATCAGTGACTTTCCTCACCCTATAGGTTCAGCAGTGTATTTCCTGAGCCTATAGGTTCATCAGTGACTTCCCTATGCCTGTCAATGCATTTAACGACTTACCTAAGCCTATAGGTTCATCAGTGACTTTCCTCAGGCTATAGGTTCATCGATGACTTTTCTAGGCTTATATGTTTATCAGTAATGTTCTCAGCCTGAAGAATCATCAGTGACTGTTCCCAGGCTAAAGATTCATCAGTGAATTTTCTAAACGTTTAGGTTCATCTGTGACTGATCAAACCCTATAGGTTCATCCGTGACTTTCCTCACCTTATAGGTTCATCAATGTATTTCCTGAACCTATAGGTTCATCATTGACTGTTCTCAGCCTATAGGTTCATCAGTGACTTTCCTCAGCCTATAGGTTCATAAGTGACTTTCCTATGCCTGTTGATGCAATAGTGACTTTCCTAAGCCTATAGGTGCATCAGTGATTGTTCTCAGCCTTTGGGTTCATAGGTTATTTTCCTCAGCCTATAAATAAGTTCATCAGTGACTTTCCTCAGCTATAAGTCACAGTGATTGTTCTCAGCCTATAGGTTTATCAGCCTGTTTGTTCATCAGTTACTGTCTGTAGCATATAGGTTCATTAGTGACTTACCTCAGCCTATAGGTTAATAAGTGACTTTCCTCAGCCTATAGGTTAATTAGTGACTTTCCTCAGCCTATAGGTTAATTAGTGACTTTCCACATGCCTATAGGTTCATCAGTGACTTTCTTAAGCATGTAGGTTCATTAGTGACTTACCTCAGCCTATAGGTTAATTAGTGACTTTCCTCAGCCTATAGGTTAATTAGTCACTTTCCTCAGCCTATAGGTTAATTAGTGACTTTTCTCAGCCTAAAGGTTCATCAGTGACTTACCTAAACCTATATGTTAATTAGTGACTTTCCTCAGCCTATAGGTTCATCAGTGACTTACCTAAGCCTATATGTTAATTAGTGACTTTCCTCAGCCTATAGGTTTATCAGTGACTTTCCTCAGCCTATAGGTTCATCAGTGACTTTCCTCAGCCTATAGGTTCATCAGTAACTTTCCTCAGCCTATAGGTTCATCAGTGACTTTCCTCAGCCTATAGGTTAATTAGTGACTTTCCTCAGCCTATAGGTTAATTAGTGACTTACCTAAGCCTATATGTTAATTAGTGACTTTCCTCAGCCTATAGGTTAATTAGTGACTTACCTAAGCCTATATGTTAATTAGTGACTTTCCTCAGCCTATAGGTTAATTAGTGACTTACCTAAGCCTATATGTTAATTAGTGACTTTCCTCAGCCTATAGGTTAATTGGTGAATTTCCTCAGCCTATAGGTTCATTAGTGACTTTCCTCAGCCTATAGGTTCATTAGTGACTTTCCTCAGCCTATAGGTTCATTAGTGACTTCCTCAGCCTATAGGTTCATTAGTGACTTTCCTCAGCCTATAGGTTCATTAGTGACTTTCCTCAGCCTATAGATTTATCAGTGACTTACCTAAGCCTATATGTTAATTAGTGACTTTCCTCAGCCTATAGGTTAATTAGTCACTTTCCTCAGCCTATAGGTTAATTAATGTGACTTTTCTCAGCCTAAAGGTTCATCAGTGACTTTCTTAAGCATGTAGGTTCATTAGTGACTTACCTCAGCCTATAGGTTAATAAGTGACTTTCCTCAGCCTATAGGTTAATTAGTGACTTTCCTCAGCCTATAGGTTAATTAGTCACTTTCCTCAGCCTAAAGGTTAATTAGTGACTTTTCTCAGCCTAAAGGTTCATCAGTGACTTTCTTAAGCATGTAGGTTCATTAGTGACTTACCTCAGCCTATAGGTTAATTAGTGACTTTCCTCAGCCTATAGGTTAATTAGTGACTTTCCTCAGCCTATAGGTTTATCAGTGACTTTCCTCAGCCTATAGGTTCATCAATGACTTTCCTCAGCGTATAGGTTAATTAGTGACTTTCCTCAGCCTATAGGTTAATTAGTGACTTACCTAAGCCTATATGTTAATTAGTGACTTTCCTCAGCCTATAGGTTAATTAGTGACTTACCTAAGCCTATATGTTAATTAGTGACTTTCCTCAGCCTATAGGTTAATTAGTGACTTACCTAAGCCTATATGTTAATTAGTGACTTTCCTCAGCCTATAGGTTAATTAGTGACTTTCCTCAGCCTATAGGTTCATTAGTGACTTTCCTCAGCCTATAGGTTCATTAGTGACTTCCTCAGCCTATAGGTTCATTAGTGACTTTCTTCAGCCTATAGGTTCATTAGTGACTTTCCTCAGCCTATAGGTTAATTAGTGACTTTCCTCAGCCTATAGGTTAATCAGTGACTTTCCTTAGCCTATAGGTTCATTAGTGACTTTCCTCAGCCTATAGGTTCATTAGTGACTTTCCACATGCCTATAGGTTAATCAGTGACTTTCCTTAGCCTATAGGTTCATTAGTGACTTTCCTCAGCCTATAGGTTCATTAGTGACTTTCCTCAGCCTATAGGTTCATTATTGACTTTCCTCAGCCTATAGATTTATCAGTGACTTACCTAAGCCTATATGTTAATTAGTGACTTTCCTCAGCCTATAGGTTAATTAGTCACTTTCCTCAGCCTATAGGTTAATTAGTGACTTTTCTCAGCCTAAAGGTTCATCAGTGACGTTCTTAAGCATGTAGGTTCATTAGTGACTTACCTCAGCCTATAGGTTAATTAGTGACTTTCCTCAGCCTATAGGTTAATTAGTGACTTTCCTCAGCCTATAGGTTCATTAGTGACTTTCCTCAGCCTATAGGTTCATTAGTGACTTTCCTCAGCCTATAGGTTAATCAGTGACTTTCCTCAGCCTATAGGTTAATTAGTGACTTTCCTCAGCCTATAGGTTAATTAGTGACTTTCCTCAGCCTATAGGTTAATCAGTGACTTTCCTCAGCCTATAGGTTAATTAGTGACTTTCCTCAGCCTATAGGTTAATTAGTGACTTTCCTCAGCCTATAGGTTAATTAGTCACTTTCCTCAGCCTATAGGTTAATTAGTGACTTTTAATTAGTGACTTTCCTCAGCCTATAGGTTAATTAGTGACTTTCCTCAGCCTATAGGTTAATTAGTGACTTTCCTCAGCCTATAGGTTAATCAGTGACTTTCCTCAGCCTATAGGTTAATTAGTGACTTTCCTCAGCCTATAGGTTAATCAGTGACTTTCTTAAGCATGTAGGTTCATTAGTGACTTTCCTCAGCCTATAGGTTAATTAGTGACTTTCCTCAGCCTATAGGTTAATTAGTGACTTTCCTCAGCCTATAGGTTAATTAATGACTTTCCTAAGTCTATGTGTTCATCAGTCACTGAATGTAAAATTGAATGTTTCCCTTAAGGACATACAACAAATCTCAACTGGGATTCAAACCCATGACCTTTAAATTGTAAGTTAGCTTCCGTAACAGCTTGGCACTGTATTTTCACAATTTGGTATGTGTACTTTGACAATGCATTAAATTTTCACATTTTTTCACTTTTTCAGATTTATTCGAGCAGAACATTATAGATACAGATTTACAAAAATAGGAAGTGTAGATGCTTCAAAAGGAAGATGGTGGAAGAGAAGCCATATTGGAAATTATCTTCCTCCCATATCATTGGATTCTATTAAAGATTTTATGAAACATATGAATTTTAAAATGCCAAGAATTGGGAGACAAAAGAAATCATGATACTCCTTTTGTTTTTAATAAAATATTAATTACAAGTTTGGTGTGTAGATTTATTTAAACATAATTTATAATGGTTGCTTTATCACTAAACAAGTGAGAAAGTTGATCAGTTTAATTGCCAAAAGGTTAGTGTTTTCCCCCAAGAATCTTGACTGTGTAAACACAATTACTCCACTCCACTAACTGGTTGTATTACACCATTTTACATTTGATGCAGATATATAGTACTGGTCAGTTTCACAATCATTTCACTCAATTCAAATGTTCCCATTTTTCTCTCATCAATATTTTAAAAAAATTTGTACAATATTTTTTTGTTTTATTCAACAAATCTTGACTTAACAATTGAAATATAACATTAGATATTCAATTTTATCTATATAATGTTTTAAACACTGACACTGAAATTTTTCTTAATTTGAATTGAGTGTATACTGAGATGAATGAATGATTGTGAAACTGGGGCCTGATGTTTTCTCTCATTTCCTCTCATTCCATGATTTTTCATCTGCTAATCTTCCAAATTTATTGAGGATAATGACTTCAAAGTACAGTAAAACTTGGATTTAAAAGCCAAAAATTTGGATCTAGAAAATGTAGTTGATCTTTATATAGAGGGAGTGGAGTGAAGTAATGTAAAGATTCTTTTACTTATATAAACAAAGAGTCATTTCTGGGATGATGTAGAAAACTGAGTGCCTGAAAACAATCAGTCTTAGCCAAGCCAACTGACAAATTTTCTCACGTTGAATTGCCCAAGTGGGACTTGAAATTCAGTGGTGAGAGGGACTAAGCATGCCACCAAGGACCCATATGATATACAGAGGGACTAAGCATGCCACCAAGGACCCATATGATATACAGAGGGACTTTTTTGTTAAAATACAAAGCAAAAGAATCTTAAAGTACTGTCCATAATAGACAGGTCATTTATTTATAGAGATCACTAAGATAGCTCAGTTGGTAGAGTGCTGGCATCGTATGTGGGTTTTGAACCCTGACTTGAAATATTGGCAGTGACTTCTTTCACCAATCACCAAGAGATCTTAAAAACCAATGCACCATGTCATGGTAGGCATTGCACACTAAAGAACAATTTATGCACATTGCCCTGTGCACCTTTAGCCAGTGATATCTTGATATAAGTGAAATATTCTTGGCTGGGACCTTAAACTTCATTCAATCAATCAATTTACCTTTATAGCTGTTCATATTTTCTTAGAGTTATTCCCCTTTAATCTCTATAACAAGTTCATGAATGCATAAGATGTCCAAGGGTGTTTCAATAGCATGCACTCTTTGTGTATCTGGTGAAGTGCTAGTTCACTAAGTAAGTATGCCACAGACAAGCATACCACTCCCCACTGAGATGATCTACTGCAAATGTATCTCACCTTAAGAGAAATAATCTTAACTGGTATATAAAACACTTTTTATTCAATCACTCACTTGCCTAAAAATAATCAAAGCACTGACAGTGCTGAATGTAGGAAAGTAAGTGGTGGAAATCTGGAGTGGAGTAATGGAGTTTTACGCCCAAGTCAAGATTATTTCATTTTTTTTAAGGCCGTCAGTTCTGGGATGGAGGAGGAAACGGTAGTGCCCAGAGAAAACCACCGACCTTCAGCAAATGAAAATCTAGAAACCAGGTTAAAAAATAAAAATAACAACATAATACAGATATTAAAACTTTGGTGCTTTTATTTGTGGCAGTAAAATGTGCTGAGTTTACAATTCTAAAAAAATTTTGTATCTAAAATTAAGTACATACTAATTGATTTTAGGAAGCACTCCATGCCCTCTAACACATAACAGAAACAAATACTGTTGTTTAAATGGAAATTTAAACAGTACAAACTTTAACACTTAGTTGATTATTCCAGAGCAAAATGGATTTAATCACTAATGTCTGTATCAACTGGAAATTGAAATGGGAAATCAAACTACTTACCAAGTACTGTATTATGTAACGAGTTTTGTAACAATAAATTAACCTCTTCGTGTAGAGTTTGTTTTTTTTTAAAAATATTTAATATTATCAAGCAATGGGAAACCTCACCCAGGACTGAATCAAATAGCTGTACTTTGTGGCGTGATGTATATATTTCCACGATTTTAATATTTGTAGCTATGATGAGACGGTAAAAATACATGATATAAGAAAACTGTAAATAACCAGTTATGCAATAACTTGTAACATAAGTGAAATACCAAAGTAACATATGAAAAAAAAAAAAAAACTATAAGTACTCCTAACACTGACATGAACTATGACATACAAAATAACTATAAAGACTCTATACTTTGACATGCAACAAGAGTGTATCCTAACAGAATGGACATTTGTAGTGAATCTCACCAGAATGTACCCAAATAGAACTGACATATTGCAGTGAAAATCACCAGAATGTACCCAAATAGA
This sequence comes from Tegillarca granosa, assembly GCA_029721355.1. Classification (NCBI taxonomy): domain Eukaryota; kingdom Metazoa; phylum Mollusca; class Bivalvia; order Arcoida; family Arcidae; genus Tegillarca; species Tegillarca granosa. The sequence goes on from CM056605.1 coordinate 41,770,908, forward strand.
AATTACATATTGTAGTGAAAATCACCAGAATGTACCCAAACAGAACTGACATATTGTAGTGAATCTCACCAGACTGTAACCAAACATAACTGACATATTGCAGTGAATCTCACCAGACTGTACCTAAACAAAACTGACATTGTAGTGAATTTCACCAGAATGTATCCAAACAGAAGTGACATATTGTAGTGAATCTCACAAGAATGTACCCAAATAGAACTGACATATTGCAGTGAATCTCACCAGAATGTACCCAAACAGAACTGACATATTGCAGTGATTTTCACCAGACTGTACCCAAACACAACTGACATATTGCAGTGAATCTCACCAGACTGTACCTAAACAGAACTGACATTGTAGTGAATTTCACCAGAATGTATCAAAACAGAAGTGACATATTGCAGTGATTTTCACCAGACTGTATCCAATCAGAATTGACATATTGTATTGAATCTCACCAGAATGTCCTCAAACATAACTGACATATTGTAGTGAATCTCACCAGAATGTACCCAAATAGAACTTACATATTGTACTTAATTTCACCAGAATGTATCCAAACAGAAGTGACATATTGCACTGAATCTCACCAGAATGTACCCAAAAAGAACTGACATATTGCAGTGAATCTCACCAGAATGTATCCAATCAGAACTGACATATTGCAGTGATTCCCACAGAATGTACCCAAACATAACTTGACATATTGCAGTGAATCTCACCAGAATGTACCCAAAAAGAACTGACATATTGCAATGAATCTCACCAGAATGTTCTAAAACAGAACTGACATATTGCAGTGAATCTCACCAGAATGTACCCAATCATAACTGACATATTGCAGTGAATCTCACCAGAATGTTCTCATACAAAACTGACATATTGTAGTGAATCTCACCAGAATGTACCCAATCATAACTGACATATTGCAGTGGATCTCACCAGAATGTACTCAAACATAACTGACATATTGTAGTGAATCTCACCAGAATGTACCCAAACAGAACTGACATATTGCAGTGAATCTCACCAGACTGTACCCAAAAAGAACTGACATATTGCAGTGAATCTCACCAGAATGTTTTCAAAAAGAACTGACATATTGCAGTGAATCTCACCAGAATGTACCCAATCTTAACTGACATATTGCAGTGAATCTCACCAGAATGTACCCAATCATAACTGACATATTGCAGTGGATCTCACCAGAATGTCCTCAAACATAACTGACATATTGTAGTGAATCTCACCGTAAAGTACCCAAAAAGAACTGACATATTGCAGTGAATCTCACCAGACTGTACCCAAAAAGAACTGACATATTGCAATGGATCTCACCAGAATGTTCTCAAACAGAACTGACATATTGCAGTGAATCTCACCAGAATGTACCCAATCTTAACTGACATATTGCAGTGAATCTCACCAGAATGTTCTCATACAGAACTGACATATTGCAGTGAATCACACTAGACTGTACCCAAACACAACTGACATATTGCAGTGAATCTCACCAGAATGTTCTCATACAGAACTGACATATTGTAGTAAATCTCACCAGAATGTTCTCATACAGAACTGACAAATTGAAGTGAATCTCACAGAATGTACCCAAATAGAACTGACATATTGCAGTGAATCTCACCAGAATGTACCCAAACATATGGCCTGTATGTGTAAAAAGTTTGCATAGCAGATTTTTTACATATAAAAGATTATTGAATATTGTAACATTAAACATGAAGGTAGGCAACAAGAAGATAATTTTCTGTTTCCCTCCCCCCATTATACATGAAGGTAAGGCAACAAGAAGATAATTTTCTGTTTCCCTCCCCCCATTATACATGAAGGTAATGCAACAAGAAGATAATTTTCTGTGTCCCTCCCCCCATTATACATGAAGGTAAGGCAACAAGAAGATAATTTTCTGTTTCCCTCCCCATTATACATGAAGGTAAGGCAACAAGAAGATAATTTTCTGTTTCCCTCACCCCCCCCCCCCCCCCATTATACATGAAGGTAAGGCAACAAGAAGATAATTTTCTGTTTCCCCTCCCCTCTCAATAAATTTAAAACCAAATGTTAAGCAATAATGATTTAGTGCAGTCCACTTTTGCTAGAAGTTTTATGTTTTGGTCATAGTGACCTTTCTGTTCTAATGGACAAATGAACTTTATATAAAGGTGGCTTCTATAGAAGGTTCTAATGAAACAGCGTTATTTTCCACTTTTTTATTGTAGATGTTAGAGGACAAGAATTAGATTACACAATGTATATGTAAAACATCTGGAGTAAGAGGTAACCATTTTTTGTTCAATAAAAAATTCACGACATTTAAATGTAAGTAGACAAATATACAAAACAAATAATTTAAAATGTACATAAAATATTAGGTCATTAAATACAAAATTCATAATGATAGTTTATACTGTAACCATGGTAACAGATCTTATAAATTAAAAATACTACCATTTATATACATGTACACACAAATATACATCAAACAATGTAAAATAACTTAATATTATAAAAATTCAGTATGTTTCATTTATATATATCACATAATAATCCAATATATACATACATTAAAGACACAACTGATTGTTCAGAAGAAAATAAGCTCATAATGTATCCATGTTTTTTTTTTTAACAAAGTGGACCTTGATGGCCCAGTGGTTAAAGCTACAATTACAACAGAGCACCATTAACCATCATGATCCAAATCCCAATCAGGCCATTCTAGTGTGATGAAGTTTGTCAGATTACTCTCTAAAAATTAGTCCAAAACTCCAGTTTCCCCACTACCAAACTCGCCACCTATAACTTAAAAGGTCTTGACCCATGAACTGGAGGGAAGTAAAATTAATCTTTTGCTCAAAATGGGGCTTGAACCCAGGACCCTTCAACCATTAGTCTGCCATTTTAACCACCTAGCAACATGTCTCCACCGTAGTAATGAAAATGTCGGTGTACTTTTTGGTCTTAATATGACTAACTCTGAATACTTTGTAATAATAAAAAAACTTTCAAAGTTGATAAAATAAACATTTCACAGTGGCCCTACCCCACACAACATGCCTCCCCACCCCACAAAAAAGTTAACACTCATTGGCATTGAACATGAAAAATGTATGAAGATCAAATCATATACACATATATATATACAGCACATCTATTCAAAATTACTCATTGTGCACAAGCTTTATCATCGCAATTTACATTGTGTTTGAGATCAATTTTAATACACTGGCCATTCTATATTAGTCATGTGCATGTTTTAATACACTGGCCATTCTATATTAGTCATGTACATGTTTAATACACTGGCCATTCTTTATTAGTCATGTACATGTTTTAATACACTGGCCATTCTTTATTAGTCATGTGCATGTTTTAATACACTGGCCATTCTATATTAGTCATGTACATGTTTTAATACACTGGCCATTCTATATTAGTCATGTACATGTTTTAATACACTGGCTCTTCTATATTAGTCATGTACATGTTTTAATACACTGGCCATTCTTTATTAGTTATGTACATGTTTTAATACACTGGCTCTTTTATATTACATGTACATGTTTTAATACACTTGCCATTCTATATTAGTCATGTACATGTTTTAATACACTTGCCATTCTATATTAGTCATGTACATGTTTTAATACACTGGCCATTCTATAATAGTCATGTACATGTTTTAATATACTGGCCATTCTCTATTAGTCATGTACATGTTTTAATACACTTGCCATTCTATATTAGTCATGAACATGTTTTAATACACTGGCCATTCTTTATTAGTTATGTACATGTTTTAATACATTGGCTCTTTTATATAAGTCATGTACATTTTTAATACACTGGCTCTTCTATATTAGTCATGTACATGTATTAATGCACTGGCCATTCTTTATTAGTCATATACATGTTTTAATACACTGGCTCTTTTATATAAGTCATGTGCATGTTTTAATACACAGGCTATTCTTTATTAGTCATATACATGTTTTAATACACTGGCTCTTTTATATTAGCCATGTGCATGTTTTAATACACTGGCCATTCTATATTAGTCATGTGCATGTTTTAATACACTGGCCATTCTTTATTAGTGATATACATGTTTTAATACACTGGGTCTTTTCTATTAGTCATGTACATGTATTAATACACTTGCCATTCTATATTAGTCATGTACATGTTTTAATACACTGGCCATTCTTTATTAGTTATGTACATGTTTTAATACATTGGCTCTTTTATATTAGACATGTACATTTTTTAATACACTGGCTCTTCTATATTAGTCATGTACATGTATTAATGAACTGGCCATTCTTTATTAGTCATATACATGTTTTAATACACTGGCCATTCTATATTAGTTATGTACATGTTTGAATACACTGGCCATTCTATATTAGTCATATACATGTTTTAATACACTGGCTCTTTTATATTAGCCATGTGCATGTTTTAATACACTGGCCATTCTATATTAGTCATGTGCATGTTTTAATACACTGGCCATTCTTTATTAGTGATATACATGTTTTAATACACTGGCTCTTTTATATTAGTCATGTGCATGTTTTAATACACTGGCCATTCTTTATTAGTGATATACATGTTTTAATACACTGGCTCTTTTATATTAGTCATGTGCATGTTTTAATACACTAGCCATTCTTTATTAGTGATATACATGTTTTAATACACTGGCAATTCTATATTAGTCATGTACATGTTTAATACACTGGCCATTCTATATTAGTCATGTACATGTTTTAATTCACTGGCTCTTCTATATTAGTCATGTACATGTTTAATACACTGGCCATTCTATTTTAGCTATGTACATGTATTAATACACTTGCCATTTTATATTAGTCATGTACATGTTTGAATACACTGGCCATTCTATATTAGTCATGTACATGTTTAATACACTGGCCATTCTATTTTAGCTATGTACATGTATTAATACACTTGCCATTTTATATTAGTCATGTACATGTTTTAATACACTGGCCATTCTATATTAGTCATGTACATGTTTTAATACACTGGCCATTCTTTATTAGTGATATACATGTTTTAATACACTGGCTCTTTTATATTAGTCATGTACATGTTTTGATACACTGGCTCTTTTATATTAGTCATGTGCATGTTTTGATACACTGGCCATTCTTTATCAGTGATATACATGTTTTAATACACTGGCCATTCTTTATTAGTTATGTACATGTTTTAATACACTGGCCATTCTATATTAGTCATGTACATGTTTTAATACACTGGCCATTCTTTATTAGTCATGTACATGTTTTAATACACTGGCCATTCTATATTAGTCATGTACATGTTTTAATACACTGGCCATTCTATATTAGTTATGTACATGTTTTAATACACTGGCCATTCTATATTAGTCATGTACATGTTTTAATACACTGGCCATTCTATATTAGTCATGTACATGTTTTAATACACTGGCCATTCTTTATTAGTCATGTACATGTTTTAATATACTGGCCATTCTATATTAGTCATGTACATGTTTTAATACACTGGCCATTCTGTATTAGTCATGTACATGTTTTAATACACTGGCCATTCTATATTAGTCATGTGCATGTTTTAATACACTGGCCATTCTTTTTAGTGATATACATGTTTTAATACACTGGCTCTTTTATATTAGTCATGTACATGTTTTAATACACTGGCTCTTCTATATTAGTCATATACATGTTTTAATACACTGGCCATTCTATATTAGTCATGTGCATGTTTTAATACACTGGCTCTTTTATATTAGTCATGTACATGTTTTAATACACTGGCTCTTCTATATTAGTCATGTACATGTTTAATACACTGGCCATTCTATATTAGTCATGTACATGTTTAATACACTGGCCATTCTATATTAGTCATATACATGTTTTAATACACTGGCCATTCTATATTAGTTATGTACATGTTTTAATACACTGGCCATTCTATATTAGTCATGTACATGTTTTAATACACTGGCCATTCTATATTAGTCATGTACATGTTTTAATACACTGGCCATTCTTTATTAGTCATGTACATGTTTTATTATACTGGCCATTCTATATTAGTCATGTACATGTTTTAATACACTGGCCATTCTGTATTAGTCATGTACATGTTTTAATACACTGGCCATTTTATATTAGTCATGTGCATGTTTTAATACACTGGCCATTCTTTATTAGTGATATACATGTTTTAATACACTGGCTCTTTTATATTAGTCATGTACATGTTTTAATACACTGGCTCTTCTATATTAGTCATGTACATGTTTTAATACACTGGCTCTTTTATATAAGTCATGTGCATGTTTTAATACACAGGCTATTCTTTATTAGTGATATTCATGTTTTAATACACTGGCTCTTTTATATTAGTAATGTACATTTTTTAATACACTGGCAGTTTAATATTAGTCATGTACATGTTTTAATACACTGGCCATTCTATATTAGTCATGTACATGTTTTAATACACTGGCCATTCTATATTAGTTATGTACATGTTTTAATACACTGGCCATTCTATATTAGTCATGTACATGTTTTAATACACTGGCCATTCTATATTAGTCATGTACATGTTTTAATACACTGGCCATTCTTTATTAGTCATGTACATGTTTTAATATACTGGCCATTCTATATTAGTCATGTACATGTTTTAATACACTGGCCATTCTTTATTAGTCATGTACATGTTTTAATACACTGGCCATTCTATATTAGTCATGTGCATGTTTTAATACACTGGCCATTCTTTATTAGTGATATACATGTTTTAATACTCTGGCTCTTTTATATTAGTCATGTACATGTTTTAATACACTGGCTCTTTTATATTAGTCATATACATGTTTTAATACACTGGCCATTCTATATTAGTCATGTACATGTTTTAATACACTGGCTCTTTTATATTAGTCATGTACATGTTTTAATACACTGGCTCTTCTATATTAGTCATGTACATGTTTAATACACTGGCCATTCTATATTAGTCATGTACATGTTTAATACACTGGCCATTCTATATTAGTCATATACATGTTTTAATACACTGGCCATTCTATATTAGTCATGTACATGTTTAATACACTGGCCATTCTATATTAGTTATGTACATGTATTTTTACCTGATTTAAGTCAGTGCTATAATTCTATATCACCTAGGTGATTGTTCTATACAAATATTATGGGTTATCATATTATGCACCAGTGAAGCCCATTGATTGGTTAGTTCTTTACTTGTATAGGGGCTTGGTGGCTGAATGGTCTTAAGTGCAACTTTTAACAGCATCTGTTTGATTTTTGGAGTTTGAATTGTTAACAAACAAAAAATTTTTTTCAACAAATGCATTGAAAAAATTATTATTCAGAGTAATCTATGATATTTGAGAAAATGTTTGACTGTATAATGAGGACCACTTATCACTTGGAGTCTAAGGTTGTACTTCCAAAGAAATTCTAAATGACCCCTGCTCTACAAGATATGTTTTAGTGAGAGAACAAGAGGCCTATGGGCCTTAACGCTCACCTGAGGATATGTCCAAAATTGTTTGCAAAGTGCAATAGACAATATATTAAGTACAGAAACTTTACAAGTTTTCTCAAGTTAAGAACTGCCACAAAACTTAATCAGAAATATTTCCACTCACATTCCACTTATAAGCAGCTTATATAATATGCATGAAGTAACTGTAGTGTAATGAATAATTTCCAAATCATTAATCAATTTCAGTATACTTATGCAGCTATGTCCTTGACCTTTGAACATATATGACCTAAAACCATATATGATCATCATGTCAATGCCTACAATATTAAATATACATGCCTATACAAAAAGTTAATAGTTATCAAGAAAATTAGCAATTTCATCCTCTTTTGCAGCTGTGACCTTGACCTTTCAACATATGACCTTGAACCATATATCAAAATGATTGCTGTCACAATACCTACAATATATAAAAAGTTCATAGTTTTTAACATAATTAGCAATATAAGTCTTATTCTGCAGTTGTGACCTTGACCTTTTAACATACATGTAGGACCTTGAACTATATATCAAAATGATCATCATGCCAATACCTACAATATTCTAATATACATGCCTATACAAAAAATTCATAGATTTCAAGATATAGTGACAAATATATAATTTTTAGCAATTTCCCCAATCAGTGCCTTACAATTTCCCCATTTTGAGCCCCATGGCTACCATTTATGCAAATCTGAAACTAGATGACCTAAGGATGTTATAAATAAAATAACTAAAGTATATCTTTTGTAGATTCAGAGGAGAAGATTTGTAAAGTTTTCCACTCCCCCCCCCTTTATGGGGTCCAAAAGGGACATTACTCCTTCATTTGTGCAAATCTAAAAGGGCTTCACCCAGGCATGATGGTTACCAAGTTTCATTAAATTTAGCCCAGTGGTTTTGGAAGGGAAGATTAAAATGTAAAAAGTTTACGCACGACACACAACGGACGAAGATGGATAGCTAAAAATGGCTTTACCCTATCACCTTATGTAAAGTAATGACATGCATATATATATTAAAAACTTTAACACAATTGTAATGATTTTATCCTCAATCTCAAATAAAAATTTGCTAACTCAATAACAAGTTAAAAAAAAAAAAAAAAAAAAAAAAAACCAACCAAACAAACAAAACTTAATAAAACAAAATGCTAAAATCTACAGTAGGAATATGTCACAAAAATACAACTTGAAAGCTTATTTTAAAAATTTGCTATTTAAGAAGAAATATATGCTTAAAAAGATCTCTACTAGATAATATGTAAAACATTGCAGATGCAACCAACATAGATATGTGTGTAAAAGTTATTTTTTGAATTCTCTCTCTCTCTCATTTACACACAGACACACATGGCCATGCACACAGACACACAAAGAAAAACACACACACATCCACCCCCACACCACTGAGGTATAGCTGATGCTAGAAACAAAATTTCATAGTCACAAATTCACAGATACACAGATAGAGAAAAAACATATATATACAAACAATCATTGCTCTATAACTGTGCTCTTAGAAATGACAGATAACACACACACACACACACACACACACACACACACACACACACACTTCAGCATTTTAAGACTGAAGATTTTTCTGTTAGCTATAGACTATATATATAATTATTTACAAATACTGCAGCCCCTATGGGACATTGTAAATATGCAAATACAACCATTATAATTCTACAAGAGTTATAACTATCTGAGTTAGTCATGGTGTATTAGTGTTGTATACAGCAGATATAATACAGGGATTCACTGCTTCTTTTAATCACTATTATTCAATGATTAGATTGCTGACAATGCTTCAGAGGTTGTTAAAACTAACCATGCTTCAGAAGTTAATGGAATTCTCTAGAGCACTACATGATATTTCATAGCATTTGTGCAGGACAATTATTTCTATTGGCAATGGAATCATATAAAGTGACATTTTCCCATAATAACGATGTTTTTTTTGGGGAATATTTGACATAAACATCATCTCTTTCATTCTGCACAAATGGAAAGCGGTATTGATCACGTGGTATGCTGGGGAGTTCCATTAAAATCTAGTCATTTTAATGAGTCATTAAAACTAACCATGTTTTAAGCAACAGGGAACAGGGTAGGCAAATCATTAACAACTTGTAAAATTTAAATTTAACCAGTTATTTAGTTGCAAATGATGATTGGTCTGGTTATTTTTGCTTGCTTATCCCCAAAAAGGGCCAGGTCTGATCCTCAGTCATGGCACTTGGTGAATGTTTCCTTTCTCCTGTTACATAATCATCTTTTCTAAATATGTTCAGAAATTTGTATTTACAGACCATCTGTTAATTAAAACCACTTTAGTTAAACTACAGACTTAAAAAAAGGCGCTTGAGTTATTGCTGAAATGTTTGATCTACAAGTATATATAAATTTGCTGTTACTTCAGAAAAGGGTAAATTGTCCAGATTATCATAAATTACCATTTTTGAAACTTATGGAGTTTCTTATATTTTTGAAACAAATTATAGAGTATTTGATCAGTCATACATTTTTGTTTCGATGCTGATGTTTTATTCTCAAAATTTGAACAAACTTGGAAACATATATAGACAATTTCCATTTTAACAATTATTGGTTATAATATATCAAAGAATGTCTGTAAAAAGGACATTGTGTAACACTACTTTCACTTTTAAAATGAAAGTAGATACTAAATAAACCATATAATATATTTTTAAATTAAAGCAGATTTTGTTCGGTAAATTTGATTATTGCAAATACTGTCATCAGGAAAAGAAGTTTAAAAAAATCTTAATAATATTAATATATTAGTAATCAAAATCCTGTAAAATAACTAATATTCCTGGAGAATAAGTTTTTTTTTCTTTTTTTTTTATTTGAAGGGGGGGGGGGGGGGGGGGGTGGTTACTAATTACCACAGAATAAAATGGTAGCAAAATTTTTTTGGTGAACAAGGCCCTAAATGGGATTTTTTTTAACAAAATACGTTTTCTAAAATTTGTCTCCCAATATAACAAAAGCATGAACTTTTAACTCTAAAAATTAATGATTCTATGCTAATATATTTTTAACCGATTTCATTCTTGCATGATATGGTAACGGAAGTGTACAACCATTTTTTTTTCAATTGGTAATGAAAGAAGTTTTATTTTCAATAAATTTTCCATTTTCAATGACTTGACATTTAACTCTGTTAGCTCTGGCTCTTCCAAAGTAGTAACAAAACAAGAATTCCATGGATTTAAATGTCTCGCCTGGTTAGTTTTTAATGAGTAGAAAATACATTACTCTAACATAAACTTTCACATTTTGGCACACTGCCTCGCTGACACTGGAAAAGTAACACGTAAGTCTCGCCATATGGCAATGCCAGGCTCGACAAAAAATAAGTCAACTCCAAAATTTTGAGCAAACAAAAATTTCCAGTGAATCTCAGAAACTAAAAGCTTATAATGAAATTGATGAAAATTTTGAAGCTAAAGTATTAGAAAAAATCAATGTTCTAGAGCCAGAAATTATATAAATTAGCAATTGCCTTAACTGTCGATTGGCAACTAGAGCAATTCCTGCATTCAACACAAATGTTTTATGTATGATGAATGAAGAAAATCCATGTTTACAGGAGATTATTTTTCAGAAATATTTGGGATAATAACATTCCATAAAATACAGTTAAAAAATTTTTCAAGGTGCTTTATTTTCATACAAAATTATCTCCTGGCATTTTTTTAAATCTACAAAATTTCGCAATTTTAATTTTAACCCCAGGAATATCGGTAATTCTACAATATGTACTAATCAGTACATAGCCATACACCCAGTAACATACAAAAATAAATAAAAATTGTAAAACATTGCGAACACTATTACTAAATATTGTGACCATTAAAAAACTACAAGAAAATGATTTGTGTATGAAGTTCCCTTGTTCCAAGCCTCTCAAGCACCATTTGTTCAGTTGTTTCAAGGATTCGTTGTGTCTTACGATTCTTTGATCCTAAATATTTTATTTTTGGCACTACAAAATGATTTTCTGTTTTAATTGGAGATTCTGTTGATGAAACCATTTCCATCTTGTCTTCATCAGCTTTATCTTCCAAGCTTTCTCCTGATTCAGATAGTATTCCCAAATCAGCATCACTTGAATGTTTAGTTGTGGTATCTGACATCTTCAAATCATCATCATCTGAATGTTTGGTTATAGTCACTGACACCTTTCCCTTCTCTATATCTAAATTGATATGATTTTCCATAGACTTTATGGCTGTGACATCTATATCATCTTTGCTATATCGTTTCTCTGCTTGTGAATGTTTATTTCTTTCTTCAATTTCCTCAGATTGTACTGACTCCAGACTATCTGTATCTGTCAAATCTTCGGCTGACAAATGAAACTTACTTCTTTCAACTTCTTTTTTACTTTTCAGTGATTTCACTCTCCTCATTAAATCCATGTTTTGAAGTTCTATTTTTGGCACTGAAATATTTTTTAATCCTGAATTTATATTTTTCTTGATGTTTGTCATGTCAAAGGCTGAAAAGAGATTACGTTTTCTTTGAGACTTTGGACTACTTTTTGGAGATTCCATAATACCTGGACTTGCTGATCCAGGACTAGATTTTGTTGACCTTTGACCTGGAGATTCTCTTCCTGTGACCTTTAACTTACCTAAATCTGACATTGATACATCTCTTGGTACATGTAATCCTGCTAATGAATTCTCCTGTTGTTGTTTATGAATGTCCTGTATTTCTGGATGTGGCCGAGTTTTCTTTCTAAAACATCAATTAGATTTTTGTTCACAATTAATGACAGTGCTGAAGAATATGTGTATGCCAAAGGCATGAGGAAACTTCATATAAATTGAATTGGTGGAGTTCTACCTGGGCTTAAGTGATATTTATTTTAAATTTTTCATATTTATTCATTTAGCTTTTTCAATTTTTTCCAATTGCATATTAGCAGTCATGAAAACAAATGCTGTGTCATTCTAGTATTCCATGGCCAGCATATAGATGTCCCTTTTTACCTTTGGGAACTCATTCCTTTAGTAAGGGGTGTGTGTGTGTGTGCGTGTGTGTGTGTGTGTGTGTGTGCAATTTTTGTGATTGATCTTATCTAGTTTCTGTCTTTTTCAACTCAAGTTGTAGTAAAACTCCCTCTCCCCCTTCTCTCCCTCTCTGTTTCTCTCTCCTCTTCTCTCCCTCTCTCTGTTTTCATTTTTGTGTAGTGTAGCCCTCACATACTTGTCTAGTTTCTGTCTGTTTTTAAACTCAAGTTATAGTTAAAATAAATCTCTCTCTCTCTCTGTGTTTGTCTGTCTCTCTCTCTCTTCAATTTTTGTGTTATGCAGAACTCATGTAACTGTAGAGTTTCTGACTGTTATCTGACCTGAGTTGTAGTGATATTTTGTGTGTGCTTTGGGGAATGCGGGTGGGGTCAGGATTGATTGGGTGTGTCATGTGATATCTATAATCCATACCTGTCTAGTTTTTGTCTATTATCTAACTCAAGTTGTAGTGACAATATCTCCCTAGCAGCTGCAAATCCTTGATATATAGCTTTCAATGATTCTGAAACAAAAAACATTACATTTATTCATTCAAATCTGAAATAAATTTTCTAATGATTTAATGCAAAACAAGACACCAATGGGCTTTATCTACACACAGAAATGAGAATTATAACATATTTATATCATCAAGATCAACCAACTTTAGAAACTTTATACATGTAGATCTTTATTTTCTGATGTGAAACATAATATTTTCACAAATATTACCATATATTGTCCAACAAAAATGTATAGTGGAGTGGAGTGGAGTAATGGTGTTTTACGCCCCAGTCAAGACTGTCAGTTCTGAGATGGAGAAGTAAATTGAAGTGCCCAGAGAAAACCACAGACCTTGGGCAAGCGAACTGACAAACTTTCTCACACTACCCACAAAATTTGTGTGACCTTACTTATTGCTATTATCATGGCCTTCTACCTACATTTGGTCATATTCCAAACCTCTATTTTTTATGTCTTTTAATAATCCACCCTCTTTTCATCATATATATATATATATATATATATATATATATATATATATATATATATATATATATATATTATATATATTTATAACATAAAAATCTTACTGAACAATTCAGCTGCAATGCTATACACTCTTACATTTATTTTTTAAAATAATTATGAGTAAACTAACAATTAGACAAACTTTCATATAACAATTAATTTTGTATTTTCTCAAAAGTTCAGAAATCCAGGCAAACATTTTCTTTTATCAGAGTGTCTCTTAATCACTGCTAAGGTCAGAGTCTCACTTAATCTTAAGTGTATACTTATGAATCACAGAGCCTCTCACCACCTGGGTTTGAATCCCACTCATGCAGTTTTGATTGTGAGCAAGTTTGTCAATTCCTTTGCAAAAGGTCAGTGGTTTCTTCAAGGCACTCTGGTTTTCCCTGCCATCCCTCAATAAATGTAACAAGAGACCCAATAGGGCCTGTATTGCTCACTTGGCACACACTTATTTTGTTCTTTGATTTTTCTTTTTAAATATATCCAATCAGTAAAATGTGAACAAACTCACTAGCAATATCCTTATTTTCTATTATTTCAAGCACTATTTATCATAAATTTTCTTTCAAATGGCCATGTACTTTCAGAAGATTTAGGCTGAAATAGACCCTATTTGCATGTTACATAATTATTGCAAAAATGAAAAATTGTACAGAAAAACCCATTACATATGTTTTATCCCCAACATCTAGTTTCTGTTATAAATTTCAACAAAATCAGTACATAAATAAACCCATAATGGCCATTTTTAGATTTTGCTATTTATAGTAGTGGCAGCCATCTTGTATTTCCGACAGACATGTTGGGTACAATTTTGAATCTATACCACACAAGGACCTTCCACACTCAATATCCTTTCAATTGGCTTTGTACTATTAGAGAAGAAGATTTTCAAAGATTTCGGCTAAAAATATATCTTATTTGGATACAACGTAATTATTGCACAAACTAAAAAGTGTACAGAAAAAGGCGTTATATATGTCTTATCCCCTGGCATCTATTTTCAATGTTTCAAATATCAACAAAATCGGTACATAAATAAACCCATAATGGCCATTTTTAGATTTTTGCTATTTATAGTAACAGCAGCCATCTTGGATTTCCGACGGACATGTCGGATATAATTTTGAATCTATACCACACAAGGACCTTCCACACTCAATATCCTTTCAATTGGCCATGTACTTTCAGAGAAGAAGATTTTCAAAGATTTCAGTTAAAAATAGAACTTATTTGCACATTATGTAATTATTGCACAAACGAAAGACCGTATGGAAAAACCTGTTATATATGCTTTATCCCCGACATCTATTTTCTTTTGTTTCAAATTTCAACAAAATCAGTACATAAATAAACCCATAATGGCCATTTTTAGATTTTTGCTAATTATATTAATGGCAGCCATCTTGGATTTCCGACAGACATGTCGGATACAATTTTGTATCTGTACCAAACAAGGATCTTCCACAATCAATATCATTTCAATTGGCCATGTGCTTTCAGAGAAGAAGATTTTCAAAGCTGAAAATAAACCTTATTTGCATTTTACATAATTATTGCAAAAACTAAAAATCGTACAGAGAAACCCGTTAAATATGTTTCATCCCCTGACAACTATTTTCTATGTTTCAGATTTCAACAAAATCGGTAAATTAACCTGTAATGGCCATATATAGGTTTTTGCTATTTATAGTAATGACAGCCATTTTGGATTTAGGATGGACATGTCGGATACAATTTTTAATCTATAGCAACCAAGGACCTTTCATACCAAATTTCATTTGAATTGGCCTTTGCTTTCAGAGAAGAAGATAAAAGTTTACAGACGCACACTTTACCATTCCATAAGCTAACCCTGGCAAAGCCAGGTGAGCTACAAAACTCTTAACTGAGACATAAAGTTCTATTACTCAAATAAGCTCGACTCCAATTAACAATTCGATCTCTTCTTTGTTAAAATGGATTCTCAGTGACCCTAAATAAGTAAAGAATATACAATACAATTGCTTAACTAAACTCCACTTCATTCCACATCAACTATCTGCTTTGTCAAAGTAGATCACCGGAGACCTTTGTTATATCTACTAACATTTATGTGGAATGTATTATTTTTACTGTTTAATTTTTAAACATACCTCTGGCTTCTTCCATATTCTTTATAGCAATGACTATGTTGTTAAACAAACGAGTACTTGGATTACGGAAAGTATGAAAAAACCCTTCCTCAGCGTAATGTCTGTAGTGGAGTCGCAAACATACAAACTTAGACTTAAAAATGGCTGGTTCAGCGCCTACAAAAACATGTATACAAATGTCAAATACATGTATACAAATGTCAAATATATTTGAGGTGAGGACAAGTCAAAGTTTTAAGTAATTTGGTTTCAAGGTTTTTGTATCTAATTATATTTCATAAATAAAAAAGAAAGAAAGAAAGAAAGAAAGAAAGAAAGAACATAAAGAAAGAAAGAAAGAAAGAAAGAAAGAACATAAAGAAAGAAAGAAAGAAAGAAAGAACAGAAAGAACAGAAATTTCAGAATAAAGCACAGAATCAAAAGATAAAATACACTGTAAGCCAAAAAAAATTAAAATTCATATCTTGCCATGTATAAAGATCGCTAAATAACATTATTTTCTATGAAAAAAATAAGGCACAATTATATTTTGTAACTTTAATGAAGGGTGTCTGTAGGCCCCTGTTTTACAATCATTTCTTGACTAAGATTTTTCTTAACTCAATTTAGCAAATTTTGTCAATCTTTTTTTTGGAACTATTGATAAACATTTTTGAAAAAAAAAAATTCCTGAAACCGCAATTGAAGTTATTTGAATATTTTCATATTTGGTTTTGTTGAAAATGAAAACATATGTAATTAAAAATAATTATTTGCTTTATTTTTATGTTTTGTTTTTCTACAGAATTAAAGCAAAAGTAAAACTCTGGAATTTCCAAATTTCTTGTCATTGTAGTGGTCTGGGTAGCTCAGTTGGTAAAGCACTCTCCTATAGTGTGGGAGGTCCCGGGTTCGATCCCCGGTCCGACCCTGCATTTTTTCTCCCTCCCGTTACATTATCAAAACAAATGGTTCAAATGATGGTTAAATTCATACAAGTGTGTCCTGGTCTCGTATTTGTACAGGGTGAGCTAATGCAAGTGTTGGCTAGTTATATCCTAATATTGTAAACATTCATGTCTATCAGGCTTCAGAATAATTTTACAAACCTCACAGACTCACTATACTACTGAAACAAATTCAGCCAAAATGCACAATTTTCTCATATATAGGAACCCCATTTAATGGTAAACCAACCTTGGTTCTGAAAGCTATCTTACTAGCTTCTGCTAGTAAATTGGAGCTTTATGACTGCAGAAGGTGTCCACCTTTAAGGGTAAATGTCATACCTGCCATATGACTACAGAAAGTGTCCACCTCTAAGAGTAAATGTCATACCTGCTGTATGCCTACAGAAAGTGTCAACCTCTAAGAGTAAATGTCATACCTGCCGAATGACTACAGAAAGTGTCCACCTTTAAGAGTAAATGTCATACCTGCCGTATGACTTCAGAAAGTGTCCACCTTTAAGAGTGAATGTCATACCCGCCATATGACTACAGAAAGTGTCACCCTCTAAGAGTAAATGTCATACCTATTTCAATCTTTTCAATGTCCTCTAGAAATATCCTCTGATATTGGACAAATTCTTCTTCTTCATCATCATACCTACAAAGAGAAACAACAAGTTTTAACTGTAATAGAATGTCATTCATTACCAAATACCCCCCCCCAAAAAAAATAAGAGATAATAATAACCCCCCAACCCCCCCCCCCCAAAAAAAAAAAAGAGAGAGAGAGAGAGAGAGAGAGAGAGAGAGAGAGAGAGGGAGGAAAACATACTGGTAATTCTGATTTGAGTCAAATTGGGCCAAAATATGAATAAAATGGTCTTTAATGTAAAAGGAATAGTAAAACTTTATGACATAATACATTCTTAATTATTTAATATGGAGTTTTGAAAAACAATCTGACCAGCCATCTCTAAGAAAACTCTGAATAAGGGTTGAGACAAAAGAAGGTGAATATTGGTAATTAAGAAACACAGTAAAATCAATTTGTTTGGGGACATTGATTGGGATTGGATTGGATAGATGGTGTTTTACACCCCAGTCAAAATTATTTCACTTATATTGATTGAGGTGGTCAGTGTTGGAATTGTGGAGGAAACCAGAGTGCCCAGAGAAAAACCACCGACCTTTGGAACGTAAACTGATAAACTTACTTAGAAGGGATCTGCCAGAACAGAATTCAAACCTAGACCGTTAGAAGCACTGTGAACACTAAATCCAAACACAGATTTGGAGACATAAAAATAATAATTATCTAAATAGACAGATTTAAGTTAAACGATTCATTTGTTTACAATTCAAGTAAAATGGTAAGTTGCAGTAAAATTGAACAAGTAAAATGATACTGATATCCGTCTTCATGGCTGAGTAGATCCATCATTACATAAGGGAGATAATTTACATATCTTGTAGCATCTACAGAGATGCACAATGCAAAAATATAGGCTATTTCAAATCCATCTACTTTTTAATTCTTTCAAATTTTCTCCAAACAGATAAATCTAATATTCCGAAGAAAATTTTCTCCAGAATGAAGTTTAATCCTGATAAGATTCACAGTAAATTTAGTGTACAATATTTTTAATGTTTTAAATATTGACAAATTGAAATAAATTTACTTCATTAAACTAAGGATACTTTTTAGTAGAATAGGTGTATTTTGTGATAAACCAACTGTTTCATGTGAGGCTTTTCAATTCTACTTGATGTCACAAAAAGTACAAAGGTAGTTTGGCGTGATCTTGTTTAAATATTTCTTATCATAGAATGTTTGTAAACAAGCAGCAAACTTTTCCGAGTGTCTTTTATACAATTATAAATTCAATCACAAATCTAAATAAAAATGTAGATTGGATTGTAAATATTAGCAATGAACTTTAAATGTAAAAGGTGTACTGACTTGTATCTCTTTTTTGCCATGTGCATATTATCTGGGGTTTATTGAATTTGAGTATTAAATGACCTAATACACACACACACACACACACACACACACACACACACACACACACACACACACAGAGAAGAATCAAAGCTTATTGCCTAATTATCATGAGAGTTATTCAATGGTATTAAATGTAGGAATTAAGTTCATCAAAAGTGTATCATTTATAGTGTAAGATTTATCTCCCTTTAACAAACAGCAAGCTATATCATACACAGTAAGTAAAAATTGACAAATAAAATAAATATCTATTTGCAGATTTTGGAAATACAAACATCGACTCAACTAAGAAAAAGGAGCCTCAGTGACTGAGTACTAGTTACGAGTTATTAGGATCCACAAATGCTGGTAAAATCAATCATCAGTTGATAAAAGAAACTCTAACCCCCCTCCCCCCTCTCAATTACATGAATTGAGTTTCATGTGAAATTCACATAAACAAGACTGGATGTGAATTTCTCGTATCACAATCAGAAATGGTCTTTTATGACATATCATATATTCTAATACCAAAGGTCAGGTTTTTGAAAATGATTTTTATAACTTTTTAAAAATTAATTTTTATAAGAGAAAATGTGATTTTTTTTGTAATAAATTTTTTTTCTTTACTTACCAGGCAACATAAACGGATCGCTGACTCAGCAATAGTATAGTGTCCATATCTTGTCTGTCTGGATCTCCAGTTCTACAAAAACAAAATACAAAAATAATCATAAATAGTGCAACAATAAAGTTATAATGATCATTTTTTAAAGTTGTAAATTAAGCAAGCTTTCCTGTAAGTTAGCAATGTATAAGCCAGATTATTTCTGAAGGGTATTCATGACTAAAATAGTAACTGGATTGTTGGTTAGTTATTAGGATATTTAATGTTGCATCAGCAATTTTTCAGCTATTCATAGTCCTGAAAACCATGACTCTTAAAATCTTTGCTCAGGGGGATTGAGGTCCTAACTCACCCAGTTAGTATGCCACAGACAAAAAATACCACTTCCCCAGTCACATTATCCTGGCACCACTTCCCCAGTCACATTATCCTGGCACCACTTCCCCAGTCACAGTATCCTGGCACCATGATAAACCAGTCAATACTCTTTCCTTCAATTGTCAAGCATCAGAAGAGGGAGCAGTATCTCAAGTTTTTTAAGTTTATATATTATCCAGCTAGGGTTTGAACCCCCAACCCCTAACTCTCAAAGCAAACCCTCTGCAACTGAGCCGAAAAGGCAGTCTGTTGAAAAGGAACATTTCTGGATATGAAAATGATAACCAAATTGTTTAATGAATAATCTTGAACAGTGAACATCTGATTTACAACATTTTACAACAACTACAAATATAAAGAATTATGTCATACATAGAATTATGTCATACATGAATTATGTCATCAAAGAATTATGTCATACATGAATTACATCATAAATAGAACTGTCATACATGAATTATGTCATAAATAGAATTACACCATACAGGAATTATGTCATACATGAATTATGTCATACAAGAATTATGTCATAAATAGAATTACACCATACAGGAATTACGCCATACATGAATACGTCATACATAGAATTACATCATACATGAATCACGTCATGCATGAAATTATGTCATATATAAAATTATGTCATGCATGAATTACATCATACATGAATTACGTCATAAAAGGAATTTTCTGCATTACATTGTAGAAGCTTTTTGTAATATGTCAGATTTGTCTTAAACCTATATTTAAATGAATTTCGACATAAAAATATCTAACGGTCACAAATTAGAACTCATACTTAATTATTGCACAGGATCTGCATAAAAAATACTCCACTCCTTAAGGCACTGTTCTGTTTCAATGACTAATCAAATTTATGTACTTACACAGGATCTGCGTTGATAAGACTCCATTTCTTGAGGCACTGTTCTGGTTCAACGATTATCATTTTGAATAATATACATATACTTACACAGGGTCTGCATCAATAAGACTCCATCCTCCCAGGCACTGTTCTGGTTCAACAATTATCATGGTCTTGCAATCCTCTATCAACATTTTAAGATTTTCTTCTTTTTCAAGAAGTTCATTTAAATCTTCCTCTTCCTGCTGGTCAATTTTAGAACTGGTCATTATGAGTTCATGAGTTACTGGCTGGCCTAAGGTCAAATCAATGGCTGCTTGACGATAGTTGTCCTTGAACCTCAAATAATATCTGAAATAAACAAGTATTACTTGTGACATGATATCATTACTATGTGTCCCAAATGATGACTTTTTGGGTCTTAAATGGGACCAAAAATAAATTGATTGATTTAATTAAGTTTTATGTCCCAGTCACAAATATTTCACATAAGAGTGGTAGAGTGCACTTGCTGGCAATAAGGGCCACTCAGTCCATCATAATAGCTTGGAGCAAATCAGTAGGGACTAAAACAAGGAAAAAATCCTTTCTTATTTCTGGTTGACAAGGGTTGAAGCCACAGCATGTTGAACACTGGTTAGTATAGGTATTTCAATTATACAAGAAATTTTTTTTCCATAAAGCAATCATATTTATAAATTGTTTTACTTTTTTTGAAATTCAGTACAGGTATTTTGTACAAATATCCAAATTTTTAGATATTTTCTGGTTTGTCGTTTGAAAAGAAACCAATGTAATTATCAAAAATAATATATTTTCCAGACTTTAATTTAAATACTAGAATGTTAAGCGTGTACATTTAAATGAAGTTAAATCAGTTATATATCATGTTAATTAGTTAATTACGTATGAATTAACTCTAACATATAGTGATACCCTCACAGTATACTGTTTTACAAGTTACCACATGTTAATTTCTGAAAAACTTAATACATCTTTTTTATGTTTAAAACTATAACAAAACAACTAACTATAACTCGGTAATTATTAACGATACTTTTTGTTTGATACTACATGTACTAGTAAGAATTTTTTTTAAACGATGTACTACATGTTGTATATCCTGATCATCAAACAAATATTTAATGGCTACTCATGTTCAGTTATGACTTAGAGCTTAATTAAGAACACAGTTCTCTTGTAAAATGGTAGCCCAAAAATTAAGTACTGTGAGCCATTTTAAAATTTTTGTCGTCAGGTAGAATTCTTGGGGGCCAAACCTTATCATTTAATTTCTAATTTGCAAAAACATAAATCCTGAAAATACAGTTGTTAATGGTCATAAACCCAAAATCAAAAAGCTATGATTGCTGTTTGTGATTATGTAAGATTAGATCATAGTGATGCGTTTAACATTATAGATATGCCTCCTTTGTATAACAAACTTTTTTAAGTTAAGACTTATTGTCAGAATTGGTTGTTGACAAAATTTTGGGAATTCCTGATTTTTACAGTGGCCAAACTGAAAAATTTTACTTGCCATGACTTGTCTGACAATTTGTAGTCATAAAATGCAATTTCTTGTCAAAACTTTTACTATTTACTAAGCTACTTGGAGAACAGGCACAGATTTTCAACTAGACGATGACAAGGAGAACAGGAACATATTTTCAACTAGACAATGACAAAGAGAACAGGAACAGATTTTCAACTAGACGACAAGGAGAACAGGAACAGATTTTCAACTAGACGACGACAAGGAGAACAGTAACATATTTTCAACTAGACAATGACAAAGAGAACAGGAACAGATTTTCAACTAGACGACAAGGAGAACAGGAACATATTTTCAACTAGACGATGACAAGGAGAACAGGAACATATTTTCAACTAGACAATGACAAAGAGAACAGGAACAGATTTTCAACTAGACGACAAGGAGAACAGGAACATATTTTCAACTAGACAATGAAAAAGAGAACAGGAACAGATTTTCAAATAGACCATTACAAAGAGAACAGGAACAGATTTTTAACTAGATGATGACAATGTTTGGTACAATCAAACATATATCCTGGTTTCGGTGTTCCCATAAACCAAGGACACCATTATTACTCATTTATATAAAACATTTTTTGGTAAAATGAAAACTTAACAGCACAATTAAACCTGTCCATACAGGCAATATACATGTATTTAAAACTCCGATGTTTTCTCTGTATAAAGTGTTCAAGACCCACTGTAATTTGGAACTGTGTAAGCATTGTCTGTCACTTGACCCTGGTGACCGACTTTTCACCACGTAATAACAGGCAGAGGCTGTTGTGACAGATGTGCAAATTGTTAGATAAATTTCTCAGAATCCTATATTTTTATAAAAAATATTTTACAAAAACACTAAATTTTGTCAGATATGTTGTAAATATAAGGAATAAAGTATTTTTCCAGTGTCTTTGTACAGGTATAAAGGACAATGAGTCTGCTCAAATTTTTGCATAAAAGCCTTTGAAAATACTTTATTTCTTAAGAAAAGATAGTAAATGTTTTTTTTATAAACAGGTGGTCTTTGCATACAGGTTCAATAACTTATGAATCCTCTGGTCTTATACACAACCAGGTGACAAACTCTTGTTACGCTGTAAAATCTATCATACTTCATAGTGCAGTAGAAGACATTCTTTTTACATATATTTAATATACTGGTACTTAGTCACGCACATTTATACCTGTGAATTAATTAAGTTATTTCTGGATTTTCTTTTCATACATAATTTATTTATATTTTATACCTGTTGGCAGAATTAACACCATCTTTCATCAAACCCGTCAACTTTCTCGAACCTGTCCTGGTGTAATCACCCTGTTTATAAAAAATAAATAATTACAAATAATAATAAAATGATAATAAATAGTCTGTCCCAGTCCTATAGGGTAGTCAGGTCCTGAGCATAAAGTGTAATCATACTTCCTGGTCCTTTAGACTACCAAATCTCCAGGGACTATAAGCTAAGCAAACTCTTTGGGCCTATATATAAGCTAATCAGACTATTTGCTTAACAGACTCTCAGGCCTATAGGCTTATAAGACTCTTGGTCCTATAAGCTTATCAAGCTCCAGGGTCTATAAAATTATCAGACTCTCGGGCCTATAGGCTTATCAGACTCTCAGGTCTATAGGTTTATCAGACTTGGGCCTATAGGCTTATCAGACTGGTTTAAATGAGATTATTCTGTAAACAACCTATAATGAATTTGTTTCTAAAATTTTGTGACTGTGTTTATGACCTTGAAAAAAATTCAGTCACTTTTCAAAAGATTGCTAAAATTCTATAAAGTGAAACTAAATCTAAATCTCATTGGTGGATTCAAGTGTGTGTGTGTGTGTGTGTGTGTGAGGGGGGGGGAGGGGGTGGGTGGGAGAGGGGTTGCAGGGGTTATGGGGTTGCACCCCACCTTTTAAAAAATTCAAAAAGAGAGAAAGAGAGAAAAATCTGGCCAAAAGGTCCAAAGAAATATTAAAAATTCATCTTTTGCCAAGAGCTTTGTCCCCGGAACCATCAACATGGCTCTGCCCTGGACAAAGACCCATCGCCACTGATGCTCGCAAATATCTCATGATAAAATTCTTGACACCCCCCCCCCCCCCCAGATTTCTAAATCCACCCCAGAATCTTTATAACCTCTGTATAAAACAACCTATAGCAAGTATTCCAAATTTATTTGCAAATTTGCACTCTCAAAATTAGCATACATACATGGCATTGAAAAACTGATGTAACAGAATTAACACATTAACTACAGTAAAACCTCGTTATAACGCCAACATTTATTAATATTTTGGCATTATAACGAGTTTGGCGTTAAACTGAGGAAGACAGAAACAGGAAGTTGACATGTGTACTTTTTTCGGTTAGAGTGGGATACGTACGTTAAAATCGAAATTGGAGACGGCTCAATTAAATCGTTTTCAGTGGTAGATTCATATGATTTAAAGAATCGTTTTATTTTTTATTTATTTATTTTTTTTTTTTTTTGGATTTATTATTATTTTTTTTTTTTTGTATTCTGGGTTCGAGCATTAGTAAACACAACTTCAATGCCTTCTCAAAATACATAGCACTCCCGTGTCATTTTCTTGGAGTGCCTCCGTCACCGTAATGGCCTTTTTGCAGGCAAATTATCACCAACAGTTCTTTGTTTTACTCCTATCCCCCATAACGTTGAAAAAACAAGAGGCCCATGGGCCTTAATGCTCACCTGAAGATATGTCCAATATTGTTTGCAAAGTGCAATAGACAATATATTAAGTACAGAAACTTTAAAAGTTTTCTCAAGTTAAGAACTCCCACAAAACTTAATCAGAAATATATCCACTCACTTTTCATTCTTAAGTAGCTTATTGATATGCGTGAAGTAACTGTAGTGCAATGACTAATTTCCAAATCAATAATGAATTTTAGTATAATTATGCAGCTATGTCCTTAACCTTTGAACATATATGACCTCGAACCACATATGATTGTCATGTCAATACCTACAATATTCTAATATACATGCCTATGCACGACATTAATAGCTTTCAAGATAAGTAATAATTTCAGTATTCCTTTGTTGATATGACCTTGACCTTTGAACATATAACCTTGAACCATATATCATGCCTATACAAAAAGTTAATAGTTTTCAAGATAATAGGCAATTTAAGTTTTCTTTTGCAACTGTGGCCTTGACCTTTCAACATATGACCTTGAACCATATATCAAAATGATCATTGTCACAATACCTACAATATTCTAATATATTCTATAATATTCTAATATACATGCCTATACAAAAAGTTAATAGTTTTCAAGATAATAGGCAATTTAAGTTTTCTTTTGCAACTGTGGCCTTGACCTTTCAACATATGACCTTGAACCATATATCAAAATGACTGTCATGTCAATACCTACAATATTCTAATATACATGCCTATACAAAAAGTTAATAGTTTTCAAGATAATAGGCAATTTAAGTTTTCTTTTGCAACTGTGGCCTTGACCTTTCAACATATGACCTTGAACCATATATCAAAATGATCATTGTCACAATACCTACAATATTCTAATATACATGCCTGCACATGTACAAATAGTTAATAGTTTTCAAGATAATTAGCAATTCAAGTTTTCTTTTGAAGCTGTGGCCTTGACCTTTCAACATATGACCTTGAACCCTATATAAAAATGACCGTAATGTCAATACCTACAATATTCTAATATACATGCCTATAGAAAAAGTTAATAGTTTTCAAGATAATAGGCAATTTAAGTCTTCTTTTGCAGCTGTGACCTTGACCTTTGAACATATGACCTTGAACCATATATCAAAATAATTGGCATGTCAATACCTACAATATTCTAATATACATGCCTATACAAAAAGTTAATAGTTTTTAAGATAATAAGCCATTTAAGTTTTCTTTTGCAGCTGTGGCCTTGACCTTTCAACATATGACCTTGAACCATATATCAAAATGATCGTTGTCACAATACTTACAATATTTTAATATACATGCCAATATAGTTTTCAAGATAATTTGCAATTTAAGTCTTCTTTTGCAGCTGTGACCTTGACCTTTGAACATATGACCTTGAACCATATATCAAAATAATTGGCATGTCAATACCTACAATATTCTAATATACATGCCTATACAAAAAGTTAATATTTTTTAAGATAATAAGCAATTTAAGTTTTCTTTTGCAGCTGTGGCCTTGACCTTTCAACATATGACCTTGAACCATATATCAAAATGATCGTTGTCACAATACTTACAATATTTTAATATACATGCCAATATAGTTTTCAAGATAATTTGCAATTTAAGTCTTTTTTTTGCAGCTGTGACCTTGACATTTGAACGTATCACCCTGTACCATATATCAAAATGATTGGCATGTCAATACCTACAATATTCTAATATACATGCCTATACAAAAAGTTAATAGTTTTCAAGATAATTAGCAATTCAAGTTTTCTTTTGCAGCTGTGACCTTGACCCTTCAACATACAACCTTGAACCATATATCAAAATGACCGTCTTGTCAATACCTACAATATTCTACATGCCTATACAAAAAGTTAATAGTTTTCAAGATAATAAGCAATTTAAAGTTTCTTTTGCAGCTGTGACCTTGACCTTTCAACATATGACCTTGAACCATATATCAAAATGACCGTCTTGTCAATAACTACAATATTCTACATGCCTATACAAAAAATTAATAGTTTCAAGATAATAGGCAATTTAAGTCTTCTTTTGCAGCTGTGACCTTGACATTTGAACATAAGTCCTTGTACCATATATCAAAATAATTGGCATGTCAATACCTACAATATTCTAATATACATGCCTATACAAAAAGTTAAAAGTTTTCAAGATAATTAGCAATTTAAGTTTTCTTTTGCAGCTGTGACCTTGACCTTTCAACATAAGACCTTGAACCATTTATCAAAATGACCGTCATGTCAATATCTACAATATTCTAATATACATGCCTATACAAAAAGTTAATAGTTTTAAAGATAATTTGCAATTTAAGTTTTCTTTTGCAGCTGTGACCTTGACCTTTCAACATATGACCTTGAACCATATATCAAAATGACCGTCTTGTCAATAACTACAATATTCTACATGCCTATACAAAAAATTAATAGTTTCAAGATAATAGGCAATTTAAGTCTTCTTTTGCAGCTGTGACCTTGACATTTGAACATAAGTCCTTGTACCATATATCAAAATAATTGGCATGTCAATACCTACAATATTCTAATATACATGCCTATACAAAAAGTTAAAAGTTTTCAAGATAATTAGCAATTTAAGTTTTCTTTTGCAGCTGTGACCTTGACCTTTCAACATAAGACCTTGAACCATTTATCAAAATGACCGTCATGTCAATATCTACAATATTCTAATATACATGCCTATACAAAAAGTTAATAGTTTTAAATATAATTTGCAATTTAAGTTTTCTTTTGCAGCTGTGACCTTGACCCTTTCAACATATGACCTTGAACCATATATCAAAATGATCGTTGTCGCAATACCTACAATATTCATATATACATGCCTGTACAAAAAGTTAATAGTTTTCAAGATAATTAGCAATTTAAGTCTTCTTTTGCAGCTGTGACCTTGACATTTGAACATATGACCTTGTACCATATATCAAAATGATTGGCATGTCAATACCTACAATATTCAAATATACATGCCTATACAAAAAGTTAATAGTTTTGCAGATAATCAACTATAACGGTAATAAGTGTGCATCTTTGACCTTGACCTTTGAACCCATGACCTTGATCTATATATCAAAATGATAGTCATGTCACTACCTACAATTAACGGAAAATCCCATGCCATTATCACCTGAAATGTTTAAAAAATAGGATTTTTATCAAAGGTCAAAAGCAGGGACATGACCTTGACCTTTGACCTTGACATCTTTTGGAAGAAAATAGCAAGACAAGATCAACAGTGAAAACTCCATACAATTATCTTCAGCCGTTATTGAGTTATAACAACAAATGTCTCATTTTCAAACTTACATAATTTTACGCAAAAAACGCATGACCTATTTTTCGCTCAATTTTCATAAAAAACACAATTTTAATGTTCCAAGGTATGCTGATTCCAAATATCCAATCAGAATTTGCCTGCACCTTTTGGTTTCAGAGAAGAAGATTTTTTTTGTCTTTTTGCTATTTTTAGTAACAGCGGCCATCTTGTTGGGCGTGGCCAAACCCGGAACAAAATTTTGAAAGGCTGTTACCCAGGCATGATAATCACCAAGTTTCATCAAATTTGACACAGTAGTTTTGGAGGAGAAGATTAAAATGTAAAGTTTACACACGACGGACGATGCACGTCGCACGACGGACGGTGATAGATTGCAATAGCTCATCTGAGCCTTTGGTTCAGGTGAGCTAATAATCAGCAGTTTCTAGCTGTGTAATTTTAGCAAGTTTTCTTAATATTTTATAATATACTTTTTCTGTTTGATATTCAACGAAATTCCTTTTTCGTTTTGGTGTTGACGTTTTGGTTATACATTAAATATAATCAACAAACAAAAACAAAGATCAGATGAGTATTTTTATTTATAAAAGAAACACAATTCAGTAATCGCTATTTTTTCTATTATCGGGAAGCCATACATACATGTAGTTGTATACGCATGAATGAGTCTCTGACTGTCCAACCATGTGTCTACTTTAAATAAAATCAGTCACGTGTGACCATGTAAATTGGCGGTAATATCGAGGTTACAAAAACAGTAAAATGATCATTGGTTATAAGGTAAGGGTGGTGGATGGCGATAGGTGAATTTGGCATTAAAACGGGGGTTTTTACATGAGGGAAAAATGGGTCTATATGATACTTTGGCGATAAGTGAGTTTGGCGATAAATCGGGTGGCGATAGATCAGGGTTTTACTGTACCTTTAGAGCAGCAGTTCCAGCGTATTGTCGACTTATGGCATCACCGTTGTTTGCCCACAACTGCTGAAATGTTCTTTTACAACTGACAGGTAAATTCTCGTCTGGAGGTAGTATACCTAATTTACGACACTTTGAAAGAAAAAAGTTTTTAAATTACAAATTTGAACAAAACTCAAATACCAGTTGAATAGAAGAATTTTCAAATAGCTCATCTGGCTTGTAATAATAGGGCCTTATAAAAAATATTTGTTCAAAGCTCAGAGGCCTCATTGACTTGTCATCTTAAGCATTCTTTGGCAGATCACAGAGCCTCTCTGTTAAGAAAAATAAACATCATTTTCTGCTTTTTTGGGAAAAATCTAATGGAAAAATACAATGTACAAATGTTGAACTTATAAATTTGTACATTCATTATTTAAATTATAAAATTTTGAATATATATAGGTTTTAAATCTTGAAAATTGCTCCCATTTTTGGCCCCAAAGTTGAGCAGATGACCTGTTCCAGAAAATTTTAAAATAAAATTTATAACAATGAATCATTAGCAAAAAACACAATGTGATCTTATACTCTTTATGTGTTTCAAAACAATTTAAAAATTTGTAAAGGCACAGATTCCCAAAACAATTTTTTATGGAAAAACATCATTTATGTGATTCCACATCCAACAAAAAACAAATACAGTTTCATATACAATAACTGTTCTACATAAATCTTAAAAGGAATCACATGGTACAATAAATCAAATATCAAACTTTTAGGTAAATTGTACATGTAATACCTGTGTTTCCATGACGATTCGTGCTATGGCTGTCTGTACAACATTGGTCCGATCTAAACAATCAACACAGTTTATACGAAACACTCCGGTCTGGTCACAAATCATTCCTTTTCTATCCACCCTTGAATAAACAAAAAAGTCACGCTGTGATCAAATCCCTAAGGTTGCAGGCTCATGATATAAGATTAATTGATTAAATGACTGAATGAAGTTTTACATCCCAGTCAAGAATATTTAACTTATATTGAGATGTCACCAGCTATAGGTGAAGTGGCAGAAACTTTGGTAGGATAGTTTCTTCAGCATGCCAAACATGCCTTGGCATAGGTCATCAGTTTTAAGGTCTCATTTGAAGGACCTTGTGACTTTCAACTTCAAAATGCCGAGTGCTTGGAAAAAGAATGGTCACCAACTATTTTTAAGTCTCAGTCAGACCTGGCCAGGGTTTGAACCTGACCTCCCCACATATAAAATGAGCACTGTACCATCTGAGCTAGCGTAGTGGTCATTTTTTGCTAACAATATAAAATTTTAATATTTTCATTTTTTTTATTGTCAAAGTACAGAATGCTGGTTTGTTGCTATGGAAACATCAATATTTCAATAAGGTTTATTTTTTAAGCAAGTTATATATCTTCACTTCCAAGCAACGTTTTTACTATTGAAATATGTTTATTACCGGTAATACATTATACTCTTGAAAAAAGTTTTGTCTTTTTTACAATTATTTTGATGGGAATGGGTCAATCATCAGTCACAAAATATTGGAAATGTTGTTTTACTTTGAGCATGACTCTATAACTTTCCTAGAATCTGTACTTATATACCAGCAGTAACCAACTTGATAAATATTTTTGGAGTTATCTCCCTTAGTGAATACAAATAAATTAGAATATCTCAAAACATATTACTTGCAAAATTGGTTTCCAAAAAAAGAGTTCTTATTTCTTAAACTAATTTTGATGGATATTTACAAGTATTAACCAATTTTAGTACAATTTAAAAAAAAAAAAAAAATTTGTTTGTGTGTTTGTTTGTTTCCCCAGTTTTAAGACTTAACTGTCATGTGTATCATTAATTTCAAAATCATAAACTTTTTGCACATTATAATAAAGTGGGGTAATAAACTTATATACATTATAACAAAAATATGAAAGAAATAAACTAGGGCATGTTAAAATACCTTGTAGTTTTACTGTATTAAGCATGGTCACAAACAAAGTTATAAAGGGGCATTAAAACGAGGTTTGACTGTACTTGTACATACCAACAATATCTCATCTTCCTAATGATATCATTTACACCATCTGTCAGTATTGATACATTCTCAAATTTCATGCCTCGGCTGAAAATAGTCAAATATTACTGGTATACAAACAAAATATATAAGAAACTGAATACTTTCTTGTTAAATATTTGGGAGTAACTTCAATATGAGAACTATGTTCTTGACCCTGAAACATCTTGCTTGAAGATGTCTAAATAGACAATGTCTATTTACATCTAGATGCTTTGATAAACATTATTATACTTTTAATATAAAGTGGGAGGCCTCAGTGACTGAATGGTCTAAAGTCCACACTTACTAAAAACAGTGCATATTACTGCCTAGTTCAAACCCCATGGCCATTCAGGCAGATCCTAGTGTGAGAAAATGTGTCGGTTCGCTTGCCAAATGTTGGTGGTTTTCTCCAGGCACTCTGGTTTTCCCTCCACCACCTTGAACAGAACACCTCAATATAAGTAAAAGAATTGACTGGGGGCATAAAACACCATTATTTCACTCAGCTCTAACATAGAAAAAGTAAAAAAAAAAAAATCAATTAACTCCAAATAATATCAGAAATATACAGAAAGAATGTTTTTAAAGAGAGAGAGAGAGAGAGAGAGAGAGAGAGAGAGAGAGAGAGAGAGAGAGAGAGAGAGAGCAAGAGCAAGAGAGAGAGAGAGAGAGAGACAGAGAGAGAGAGAGAGACAGCGGAAGAGAGACAGAGAGAGAGATAGTGAGAGATCGAGAGAGAGAGGAGTAGCGAGAGAGAGAGAGAGAGAGAGAGGAGAGAGAGAGAGAGAGAGAGAGAGAGAGAGAGAGAGAGAGAGAGCGAACTCTATTTCTTGAGTAAATGTATTAATGATATTGGTAATTGAACATTAGAACTTTTATATCTTGAGTAAATGAACTATGATTTTTGGACATCAATCAAAAAGAAAAAAAATCAAGCTTTATTTATTTATTTTTTAATTTTCGTTTTATAATTAATAGCCAGGACAAGTAATGATTTATATTGTTTACAAAGTTCACTTCCTCTCATTAATCACCCCAGACCAAATCTTAACTGGTCCTTAACTATAGCATCCCAGATAGAGTTTGAACCCTATAGGGTATAAATAACACCAAGTCATCTCCGGGGCATATCAGGACAGTTTGGACAAGGCATTAAATACATCTCATTATCTGGATGAAAAATGGTTATAATATGATGGATGTCAGTGGATATATTTTATCTTAATTACATCAGGATACTGTATTCAAAATTTAGTCTTGGAATTATTTTTTCTGATTGAGGTTGGTTAGGGGGGGGGGGGGGGTGAACCAGAGAAAAAGCTTAAAAAAAAAAAAAAAAAAAAAAAAGATAAATCATGCATGTATATCTTTTGTATCAAAACTTTTGTCAAAAACACAAAAACTTTAAAAAAAATCAAGATACTAGAATAATTTCTTTAGATTTAAGGTCTTTTTATTCTAATGGTGCTTTTGGGGTGGAGGGGGGGGGGGGGGAGATATTGGGCAAAAGCATAGCAAAACCAAAAGTACCAGAGCGAGAGCTAAGAGCTGAGAAGT
Source organism: Tegillarca granosa (assembly GCA_029721355.1). NCBI lineage: Eukaryota > Metazoa > Mollusca > Bivalvia > Arcoida > Arcidae > Tegillarca > Tegillarca granosa. The sequence continues at coordinate 41,803,647 of CM056605.1, forward strand.
GTGAAGCTTGTCTGTATAACTTGTCTACCAAAAACTCTTAAAAAAACTTTAATTATATTGATAATAGAATGGAGTCAAAAACAAGTAGACTGTGTATGTTACTAAGACTAACTGTATATACTTATATTTATACTTAATGGATCACAGTGACTTTCAAGCCTAGCTGTGAATCTTACTCTCGCAGAGTGTAAGAAAGTTAATCAGTTTGCATGCAGAAGATCAGTGGTTTTTCCAGGCATTCAGTTTTCTCCACCATCCAAGAACTGACCGATTGAGTAGAACAATTTTGATTGGGGCGTAAAAAAAGTTATGCAGTCCTATCTACCGGTATATATTTCTGAACAATATTTACCTGGACATTTCACAGGTAAAATAATTTGAAAATAATTACAAATTTACAGGTGTTATATTTGTAACAGAAGGGAGAAAACACCTGGCTAAATCTCTTCCTCATTGAGTGCCCAAGCTGAGAATTGAACCTGGTCCTTCTGGGTGATAAGTGAGTACTCTACCATAACACAAGGCTGGACCAGAAAGTCTGGCAGCAAATAATCCCATCCCCACTCTGTACAGTTATAATGTAAACAAATTTTTTAATTATTCTGGTTAAATGATAAACATATTTTTTGTGTTATGTTTGAACAGAGGAACAACATTTACTTCTGTATGTTAGTGGCCTTATAAACTTATTATCCAGGTTGTAACGAGATAAAATAACTATTTCCCGAATAAACAAAGATGATAATATGAATCCAAGGAGGCCAGGTCCAAAAAAGAAAAGTATGAAATGTTTGTCATTTTTTCAGTTTGCTTGTTTAAGGTCAGTATTTTTTTCTTGCCCTCCAGTTTCCTCAACCATTACAGAATTAAATGTCTCTATGCTACTAAAGGAATCTTGACAAAAACAAAATTACTCCACTGAGCTCCATTTTACAATACATTTGAAGGCCGAGTGGTCTATAGTATATGCTTATGGATCACAGTGCCTCTCACTGCTCAGGTTCAGTTCCCACTCGGGACAAATTCTTATGTCAGAAAGTTTTCAGTTCACTTGTCGAAGATCAGTGGTTTTCTCTCCAGGTTCTCCAGTTGTTTCTACCATCTTCCTTACCATTTGAAATAAGTAAAAGAATCTTGACTAGGGCATATAACACCATTACTCAACTTAACTCAACTCAACTCGTACAATACATTACTACATTTTTAATCAAAATACCTGAACAAACTATTTCACAAATAAAAAAATTGAGTATCTTACCAGTAGTAATGGAAGTCAAACAAGATATAAGTGACATCTTTACAGTTGTAATCTAATATGGCATTCAGGTAGGCATCACTGATTGCTTTCTCTTTGCCCACAAGTTCAGCCAAGTTCACAGCAACTATAGATTTATACAGAGATAACTGCTCATCAAAATGTTTAACAAACGCTTCCTGATTCTCTTTGTCACCTAAAATATATATATAAAAAAATTATCAAAATTTATCTGTAATTTGTAATGTTTTTAATTAACTTCATAATAACAATAACTTTGCGACTGATTATCATGTGACTTTATAACATATCATCATGTGACTTTATAACATATCATCATGTGACTTTATAACATATCATCATGTGACTTTATAACATATCATCATGTGACTTTATAACATATCATCATGTGACTTTATAACCTATAATCATGTGACTTTATGACCTATCATCATGTGACTTTATAACATATCATCGTGTGACTTTATAACATATCGTCATGTGACTTTATAACATATCATCATGTGACTTTATAACATATCATCATGTGACTTTATGACCTATCACCATGTAACTTTATGACCTATCATCATGTGACTTTATAGGCTATCATCATGTGACTTTATAACATATCATCATGTGACTTTATAACATATCATCATGTGACATAAATTATTATCAATTACATATGACATCATAACTTATCATTATGCATGTGACATCTTGGCATTTTATATCATTAAATTATAACCTTTTTCATGTGAAATTGTAACCTATTATCTTGTGAAATCATAACCTTTTATCACATGAATGACATCATGACCTATTATAATGTGACAACATAACCTTTTATCATGTGACACCATAACTTTTTATCATATGTATGTGCTGTCAGGATTTTTTACCATGTAGCATTAAAACCTGTTATCATGTGGCATCATAACCTTTTGGCACATGTATATGACATCAAGACCTATTATCAAGTGATATCAATACAGTATAACATGCAGCATTATAACATTTCATTATATATATATCATAACTTTTACATATATAACATCTTTAGATGCAACAATATGAAATCTTAACATTAGACATTTTATAACATTTTCATTTCTGATGTTATAAATTTAAATATGGTTCATTATAATTATTGTAACATATAGCATCATAAATCTGAAATATTTGACATCATAATACAACATAAATTTTTAATGTTTGACATCAAAACTTTTAAATCTGACATCATTATACTTCAATCTGTGACCTTATAACATTTTAACATGTGGCATTATAAATTTTAACATGTTATGTTATAATATAATTACCATATGAAATTATAACATTTATAACATGACATTCTATATATTATATGTTACATTATAACAATAGAATATCTGTAATAATAACATTTTAACATTTGACATCATAGATTAACATATTACATTATATCACTTTACAATATGAAATTATAACATATTTAACAAGTGACATTCCTTAAATAACCTTTTATTTAACATTAGATATTATAAATTTTATATTATAACACTGATTGTCTGACATTATAACCATTTTAAACATTGTGACATATATAAATCAACATATTATGTTATAAAACTTTATGAAATTATAACATTTTTTTTACATGTGACATTATAAATTTACAACACTGGTTACCTGAAATTATAACATTTTGAACATGTGACATTATATATATTTTACATGTAACATTATAACATTTGATATATTGGACATCATAACAATATACAATCTGTGGTTGACCTAGGTAAAAAACAAAACAAAACAAAACAAAAACAAGACAAGACAAGACAAGACAAGACAAGACAAGACAAGACAAGACAAGGACAAGACAAGACAATACCAAGGAATCATATAAAACAACTTAATATTTTAGATTTTTTTTTAAAAATAATAAACAAATTTTGTAATTTATTTAAACAAGAAAAATATTTATCAAAATGAAAATGCAAATTGCACAATAGCATCACACTAAATTGTGTTGGAAATGTCAAGTTGTCAGATCTTAAAGAACAGAACATAGGTAAACCACAGAATACATGTTATCATAAATAAAATATTTACAACAGGATCTTTACACATTTATCTAAAATTGTTACATAACATTTTCATATTATATTTTTCAAAAAAAAAAAAAAAAAAAAAAAAAAAAAAAAAAAAAAAAAAAAAAGAATTCAATTCATGCATTTTAGGTTTTATTTATTATTGTACTAAATAAGAATAAAAATAAAAATTTTCTCACAAGAACTCATTCACAGCTGTGTATCTATTAATATACATGTATGTATTTATATATACTGAATGAAAAAATACAATAAAACATTGCCATATCTCTCTCTTCTCTTCTCTCAATGTGATTTAACAGTTTTTATTAAGTATGTAATTCTGAAGCAATAAATGTTGACATTAGCAATAAAGCAAACCTTTACAAATGTATGTATTTATTGTAATATTGTAATATTATCATGTATTTGTCCACCTTGATGTTTATGTTTTGTATTCTGTACCTATATACTGTAACGTATTTTGTTTAATTAAAAATAGAATAAAATACTTGTCTAAGTAACTCGGAAAATAAAATAAAATAAATGAATAATAAAAAAATATAAATGAATGAATGAATGAATGAATGAATGGTGGATAAAAAAAATAATAATAAATAAATAAGAGGGCCATAAAGGCTCTGGACGCTCACCTGAAAATTATGTACACTCAGCTTGATTTGGGCAAACTGGAGCTTCTATTTTTAAAAGATATTTTTCCTATATTTCGAACTAGTGACCTACTTATTCACCCAACATGTCCCGTATAAAACTTGAGCTTGCTTTTGTCAGGATGATCAATCTCAGCAAGTTTGATGAAGATTGGTCTAAAACTGAGCCCTCAGACGTGTTAACAAGGTTTTTATATAATTTGACCTAATGACCTACTAATTGACACAACAGAACCAGAAAACATACTTCAGCTAGCTTTTGTCAAGAGAATCATTCTGACTAAGTTTGAAGGAGATTGGACTAAAATTGAGCCCTCAGATGGGTTATCTAGTTACCTACTTATTGACCCAACATGGGCCATATACGAGTTTGAGCTAGTTTTTGTAAAGAGGATCACTCTGACTAAGCTAAATAAAGATTGGACCAAAACTGGTGCCTCAGGAGTGTTAACAAGGTTTTCTCTATTATTTGACCTATTGACCTACTTATTGACCCAACATGGCCCGTGTACGTAATTGAGCTAGCTTTTGTCAAGAGGATCATTCTGACTCAGTTTGATGAAGACTGCACTCAAATTGGGGCCTCAGAAGTGTTAACATGGTTTTTCTATTATCTGACCTAGTGACCTTCTTATTGACCCAACATGGCCCATATACAAACTTAAGCTAGCTTTTGTAAAGAGGATCATTCCAAGTAAGTTTGATGGAAATTCGACTAACATTGGGGCCTCACGAGTGTTAACAATGTTTTTCTGGAATTTGACCTAGTGACCTCCTTATTGACCCATCATGGACCATATGCAATTTTGTGCCAGCTTTTGTTGAGAAGATCATTCATACTTAGTTTGATGAAGATTGCACTCAAATTGGGGCCTCAGGAGTGTTAACAAGGTTTTTCTATTTTTTGACCTAGTGACCTACTTATTGACCAAAATTGGCCCACATAAGAACTTAATTAAGCTAGCTTTTGTCAAGAGGATCAATCTGATCATGTTTGATGAAGATTGCACTCAAATTGGGGCCTCAGGAACGTTAACAAGGTTTTTCTATTATTTGACCTAGTGACCTATTTATTGACCCAACATGCCTCATATACGAACTTGAGCTAGCTTTTGTCGAGAGGATCATTCTGAACAAGTTTCATTAAGATTGCATTCAAGTTGTGGCCTTTAGGAGTGTTAACAATCAAAAAATGACGCAGGATGGATGATGCACAATGCACGACCGACAATGACCAACCACAATAGCTCACTTAAGCACTTTGTGCTCAGGTGAGCTTATAAATAAATAAATAAATAAATAAATAAATAAGGTTAAAGGCAAGAAAAACTAAACAGCAAGAATAAAGTCAAAACACAAGTTGAGTAATGGTACACATATTTTACACCAAAGTCATGATTCTTACACTTATATAGAGGCAGTCAGTTCTGGGTTGGTGGAGAAAACTGGAGTGCCTGAAAAAAAACACCAACCCTCAGAAAAGCAAACTAACAAATTCTCTCACATTAAAATCTGCCCCAAGGGGATTTGAACATAGGTGATGAGAGGAATTGTGATCCCAAAAAACAAGTATGGTAAAATTGGCAGAAGTATATACTAGTAGTCATGTTAGATAGGTCATTGACTATAAAAAATAAAAAAATAAAAAAGTGAAAAAAATGAAATGTAGGATAAACAATCCAAACATTTATAGGTAGATTTTATATTTATTTCATACAAGTTGTACATTTCACTAAAAAAACAATGGGGCTCCATAAAGGATAATGACTTCAAGTAAAATACTTTTCAGACCATAACTAGAGTTTGCAGGAAGATAAAGTAGAATTTCAAAGTTAATTAATCTTTTAAAATCAAATCTTGCACAAATCAAGTTTTCTGATTTGTTAAAATATTTCATTTGTCCTGTATCAACAAAATATTCTGGCTTATATTGACTGAGAGTTTCCAAAACTTACATATTATTGCCAATGTCAACAACTGTGACATCACTAGAAATTAAACAGTGTTATCTTGATTCCCGCAAAAAACATCATTAAAGATTTACATTTATATAAGAGTTAAGAGTAAAGTATAGTGTTTTATACCCCAGTCAAGATCCTCTCACTTATATCGAGCCAGTCTTTTGGAATGGTGGAGGAAACCAGTGTGCCTGGAGAAAAACAACAACCGTTGACAAACGAACTGACAAACTTTTTCACATTAGGATCTGTCCAAGCAGGATTCAAACCTAAGCTGTCTGAGGTGTGATGATCTGTAAACTCGTTTTTCAGACCACTCAGTCTGCGAGGTATTTAGTATATGAGAACAGTATACTGGTATATTTTTTCTTCATTTTTTTTTTAAATTCTGTAACTGCATTTGTAAGAACTGACTGTAAAATTTCTGTCTAAGATAAAATGAAATGAAACAAATAAAATAAAATAAATAAAATAAAATAAAATAAAATAAAATAAAATAAAATAAAATAAAATAAAATAAAATAAAATAAAATAAAATAAAATAAATAAAATAAAATAAAATAAAATAATAAAATAAAATAAAATAAAATAAAATAAAATAAAATAAAATAAAATAAAATAAAATAATAAAATAAAATAAAATAAAATAAAATAAAATAAATAAAATAAAATAAAATAAAATAAAATAAATAAAATAAAATAAAATAAAATAAAATAAATTAAATGAACAAAATGAAAACAAAATTTTGCAGATGAGCTTATAAAAAATCCTTTGTCCAATAAAAAAAAAACTTGCACTACAATATATAAATTTTATAATAATTCATAATAAAGAAATATTTATTAAACCTTCTGTCTCGGACTGGATAAAATTAAGTCACTGGTACTTTAAAAATGCCCAGATTTTTCGATAAGGATGTTTAAGATGTTAAAGTTCAAAAGTATAAATATTTGTGTAGCCAACGGCATAGACAGATAATCTAGAGGAGATAATAATAATCTCAAACATTGTACAGTTAAGAATCTCAAACAATTTGTACAGTTAAACCCACTTAATTATTCATTTTAAACTTCTAAACAGTATAGGTAGACTAAAAACCATTAATTAACAATTATTATGGTCGGTTAATTCTTTTGTATCAAGTTTGTCATTAAAAATAACTCTACACCTTCAACTGATGCTGAGGTAAGACAAGGAAGTCTTTTATTGAAATTATGGAGGAAACAAGATTACCTAAAGAAAACAGGGCCAGATAGTGTCTGAGTGGTCTAAGGCACATGCTTATGGATCGCAGGACCTACGCTAAAATTTTTTGAAACTTGGCCAGTGGTCAAAATGTTTGTCAGTTTAGTTGTTGAAAATCAGGGTTTTTCTTTGGTTATCCAGTTTGCTGCACCATTTCAGAACTGACTGCAAGGAATCTCGATTGAGCTGTGAAACACCATAACCACAATCCCGACTGTTCTAAACCGTCTTCAAACTTTATTTCCAGAATGACAGTGTAAAATAATTGATATGGCCATCAGGTTAAACTTGACTGTAGGGACGATAAATCTTGGGCACAAATATGGATTCAATGAAAACCTATATTATAATACAGGAACATGTAATAAAATTTATTTGGTAAAGTTGTTCAGTTGAAACATGTTTCTTGTGCTGTCAAAATTGGGGTCTAAAGAATGCCATATGATACTCCAAAATATTTTTATAATTTTGACTTTGGATACAAAATTGCACCTGATTTTGATAAAATGATGTTATTTGGAGAATTTGCATTGTGGATGTTAAGGGGTACTTATCAGTTCTGACAAATCCCATTTTTGTTGCTTTGGGTAGAATTCCATTTGCACCCTTGATTTCATGACATTTTAAATTTGTCAGAAAATACCCCCCTATTTCAATTTTAATGTTAAATTTTACTTAAATTGGCAGGGACAGAGCAAAACCTTTTAGGGGCTTTTATCATGTAATTACAATAAGAATGCACCACTTGCCTACATTCTGAGCCAAAATTAAGATTTAGAACAGACTATGGAAAAGACCCTCCACTAAAAAATTTTTTTTTTGACTGAAATGACCTAAAATTGACAAAATCAAGCCAATTTGTACATTTTGTAAAAAATATCTTTTCCAAAAAATTTACACAGAATTTAATTGTGGGAGGGGGGGGGGGGGGGTAGGGGTAGAAATGGCAGTCTTGCTCAGACCACTGGTGTGTTATAGAACTTTACAACTGACTCAACCAAAATAACTTCTTGTTTGATATCCAAAAATCTGACGACTTCTTTAAAGTCTGATTGTTAAATAAACAATATGTTACTTAATATGGGACATTTATTTACACTGTATTTATCCAATTAACTTAAAAACAAAACAAATAATTAGAATTACCTGTCAAAAAGTAGTCTGATTACAGGTAAGACAATTAACCACCCCCTTAGGGGGCCTCATTAGGGCACTTGTCAGTCAAAAAGACTTTGCTCAAGAGGCATTCATTCTATAAATACCTTTTGTAATATATCACTGTATAAAATTAAAAATTGTAAACTGGCACAGGTAAAAATACCGTCTGTCTGTAGGTATACAGTCACTATATTATAGTGTCAGTCTGTGGTACGCTGTAGTACGCTGACCGCTGACGCTGGACAGATCCAAGGAAAAGTCGAAGTCAAGAAACACCAAAACTTCAAAAATGATATTTTCTGGAAAATTTAATCACAATTTGTTAGCTGTTTGCATGTTTATATATGTAGCAGGTATGTTTCATTTATAATCATTTTTAATCTTTTTTTTTTTTAAATTTCTTTACTGTTCTTTTTATATATATATATATAATTTTATCAGTTCTGTGTCATATCTTTATACCTAATGAACTGTGAAATATTACATCATCATTAAGAAAAATTTAAAAAAAAAAAAAAAAAATATTAAGTCATGAGTGCAATTTTTTAATTTTAAAAGTTTAATATCCCTCAACTTAATGAATTTGAACTGCATGTTAATACATTAGTGTATAAATTTAAATATTTTATTAAAATTATTTAAATCTTATTAAAATAAAATAATGTAATTAAAATTAAGACATTTTAATTTATGTTATTTTTGATTAAAATTGAAATTTTGATTTTTCAAAAACAATGTTCTCGTTATGGCGGAATATTCCAATTGCCAAAGCAGCACATGACCTTGATAAACACTCAGAGAAATAATTTGGTTATCAATAGATAACGATACACATCTGATAATGAAATTTGTTATCAACGGAAAAATGTTTGATGTTTATTGTAAACATTTAAGACTTGTCCTTGAAAAATTTATTTATATTTCATATATTTTCAATTTTTAATTATTTATTTCTTGATTTTTCACTTGTTATAATTTATGGGTCTTCTCAAAAAAAAAAAAAAAAAAAAAAAAAAAAAAAAAAAAAAAAAAAAAAAAAAAAAAAAAAAAAAAATAATAATAATAATAATAATTCATATTTCCTACTAAATAAGATGCATTAATTTTAATCACTTTAAAAACCTGACATATGAAATAAAAGCAACTTTGTCAAATCACTAAATACAATTATTTACAGTTTGGTCTTTATTCTGAAATAAAGGTCCAAGGTCGATTTCTAGACTTAATTTTATCTCACTTGTCTTTTACCAATTATCATACTACTCTTGAATTTTATCCTAAAAAGAAATTAATAAAAGACCTTATGTAAACAATTCTGTTGCAGATGGAAGTCAAATTTCATTTTTTTTTTTACATTTAATTTCAATTCAGTAATAGACTTAAATTGTAAATGTTTAATTGCCATCTAGCTCTGTTAGAACACGGAATAAACACCTTGGATTTGTGACCCAAAACAGTTTCATGCAAAAAAAAAAAGGATTACAATAAAGTTAACTGCTTAGATTTACGACCTCATTAAATTGTTGTTTAGTTTTGTGATTGAATTCATAATTTTTTTAGAGACACTCAAAAAATTAAAACATTTTTTCATGTATATCACGATTTTATCTCAAACAGGGCAACAAGGATTAAGTTTTGTTATTCAACCTTGAACTTTTTGTAATGTCACCAACCTTGAACTTTTTGTGATGTCATCAACTCTGAACTTTTTGTGACACCAAGGAAAAAGTCTCACATGAAGTATAGTGATTGATGGAAAAATAAAAATTAATTTTAACTAGAAATATTTGTTTGAACAACTCAGAAAAAGTTAAAACAAATGAAAATCATTTTGATTAATATAAGTCATTATATATGATACAATATGATATGATATGATATGATATGGTGTGGTGTGGTGTGGTGTGGTGTGGTGTGGTGTGGTGTGGTGTGATGCGATGCGATGCGATGCGATGCGATGCGATGCGATGCGATGCGATATGATATGATATGATATGATATGATATGATATGATATGATATATACTATGTTTGCATTGCATTGCACTGCACTGCATCATCACACATCACAAAAAATCACATCTCATCTCATTAAATTGTCACAAATCAGAAGCCATACAGTACACAACTTTGATGAATCAGACAATATTGTTATAAATTTAAAAAAATAGTTGACATTAAATCAGCACAACAAAAAACTATTGATAAAAGTAATAATAATTTTAAGTGTACAGTTAAAATTAGGATATTAAAAATTCGAGATATACATTAAAATTTAGTTTTTGTTTATCATATGTACACCTAAAACATATATATATATATATATATATATATATATATATATATATATATATATATTTTTTTTTTTTTTTGCTTAAACAAATTCATAAATTATGTTGATCAAAATATAAAGAGAGAGAGAGAGAGAGAGAGAGAGAGAGAGAGAGAGAGAGAGAGAGAGAGAGAGAGAGAGAACCTGTTTTATTAAGGATTGTCAATAAAGAATTTTTTATGTAATCCATCAAGAAATGTGGATTAAGTCAATTTAAGTCAAGTTATGTGATTTACTCAATCCATCATTGTCTCTCTATTCATTAACTTTTGAGTTTTCACAAATTAACACACTTTATGTAACTTAAGGAATGTGTTAACGACTTTGTAAATACCCTCTAATACCACTATAAAAACAAATACTTTAGTGTTTGTGTGGGAGGGGGGAGAGCTGTACACACAGACAATACAAATACAAACTAAAAGAGAAAGGTGTCACAACAGGTTTTTGGGTGAGATATAAAAGAAATCAGACGAACTGACTGCTAATTAAATGTACTTATATAATGTATTTTTATTAAGTGGGGGGTGATGTAACATATGCATTGTATCCCTAATTAGTCCCATGAAAAAAAGAACAGATAGGACTGATATAATTGTGTTTTATGCCCCCTGTTTAATCCCAAAAAACAAGAAGAACAGGTAGGGGTGACATAATTTTGTTTTATGCCCCTGTTTAATCTCAAATAACAAAAAGAACAGGTAGGGGTGATATAATATGTATTTTATGACCCTATATTTAGTTCCAGGGAAAAAAAGTTCAACCAGTTTATCAAAAGTCCTAAATAAATATATATATTTTTTGACAAATAACACCAGCCTAAGGACAGTTTTACTGTTATCTCTATACAATGGTTGATTACATTGATTGGTGTAATTAATGAGGTTTAAATTAATATTACCTGTCATCAAAAAGAAACAAGTTAGGTAAAACAAGATTGTTATCTGGTTTAGATAAAAATTAGCACACATGTGTACACATGTATAAAATTGATAATGTACACATGTGTATGCACATAATCCCTCAGGGAAAATGTAACAAAAGCATTACTTATAATAAGACCATAGTAACCTCTTGTCTGTGTACAATTTTAGCTAGTTCCCTTTAGATTTAGCTGGAACCATAATTCTGCACATGCATGCACATATGTACTCATGTTAGCACACACACACACACACACACACACACACACACACACACACACACACACACACACACACACACTTTTAATTATTTAGAGGAAAACAGTTCTGATCCACAAACCAACTGATGTTTCTAAACATGATTAAAACAATTTACAGTTATCTGTCCCAACAGAGTTGCCTGTCAGTATAAATCATATTTATTTTCAATTCTACCTGATATGGCATTAATTGATCCTTCATAAAAATGACAGGTATATGTTAGGAGCTAACAAGCTAGGTGAATATGAGAAAAATAAATCAAAACTGGTCCATCTTTATCATATCAGTGAGTTTGATGTGACAGGAGTTCAGAAATATCATTGTTTATACATATCTCATAATCTTTATTTGTTAAAGTGGAACTCTTCACTAAAATATAGTAATGACTAAATTAATATTTAATATCTATATATATATATATATATATATACCTTTATTTGGTCTACTATATTAGTAAAAAAGACCTAAATACAGTCTAACTTGTCTTGTGTGACCTTAGTAAAAAGACCTAAATACAGTCTAACTTGTCTTGTGTGACCTTAGTAAAAAAGACCTAAATACAGTCTAACTTGTCTTGTGTGACCTTAGTAAAAAAGACCTAAATACAGTCTAACTTGTCTTGTGTGACCTTAGTAAAAAAGACCTAAATACAGTCTAACATGTCTTGTGTGACCTTAGTAAAAAGACCTAAATACAGTCTAACTTGTCTTGTGTGACCTTAGTAAAAAAGACCTTAATACAGTCTAACTTGTCTTGTGTGACCTTAGTAAAAAGACCTAAATACAGTCTAACTTGTCTTGTGTGACCTTAGTAAAAAAGACCTAAATACAGTCTAACTTGTCTTGTGTGACCTTAGTAAAAAGACCTAAATACAGTCTAACTTGTCTTGTGTGACCTTAGTAAAAAAGACCTAAATACAGTCTAACTTGTCTTGTGTGACCTTAGTAAAAAAGACCTAAATACAGTCTAACTTGTCTTGTGTGACCTTAGTAAAAAGACCTAAATACAGTCTAACTTGTCTTGTGTGACCTTAGTAAAAAAGACCTTAATACAGTCTAACTTGTCTTGTGTGACCTTAGTAAAAAAGACCTAAATACAGTCTAACTTGTCTTGTGTGACCTTAGTAAAAAAGACCTAAATACAGTCTAACTTGTCTTGTGTGACCTTAGTAAATAAGACCTTAATACAGTCTAACTTGTCTTGTGTGACCTTAGTAAAAAAGACCTAAATACAGTCTAACTTGTCTTGTGTGACCTTAGTAAAAAAAAACCTTAATACAGTCTAACTTGTCTTGTGTGACCTTAGTAAAAAAGACCTAAATACAGTCTAACTTGTCTTGTGTGACCTTCCAAGGAAAGTATAAAAATAGTCACATAAGGGAGGTGGTCACTTAATAGAGGTTTTCATATCATGTTAGCATGAACTGGTCATCTTATCAGGCTCTTCTGCCTTGGTAATTAATTCATGTGTAACTGCATTATAAATCAAAATAAATACAGATTTATAAAGTTTTATTTCATATCTACATTGTAAAACTGGTTAAACATTAAAACATTTGTACATTTTAAACTTAAAATGTTTGACTTCAATGATTAATATCTCTAAAATGTGTCAATGGTAAAACAATCATAAACTAATATTTATATGAAAACTAAAACCTGTATGTAGTATCACAGTAATTTCTCCTAAAAAGTTGTTTAATTTTTTTTTATAAAACTTTTATAATATTCCCCATAAAACACAAATGATACCTCAATACAAATATTATAAAAACAATAGTGAAATTCTGATAAATGGCAACCTTTTGACATAGCACAGATCATGAGAAAAATTGCTGAGCTATATATTGACTTATGAGACACAAAAAATTAAAAAAAACTTTTAACTGAATAAAATCTCAATGGAATGGAATTGTAATCAAACATGACTACTGAATATAAAATATCTCAATAAAGTTTAATTTTATAATAGAATACACCAGCAGATATATAAATATACAACACAGAATGAAAATGAAGACAAAAATAAAATATGACTCACATAGTCCAGATATGAATACATAATAAATTAGGACATATAAAATGAAAACTTGTCGCCGCGGAAACAACGTAGATACAAGACAACGACAATGTACACTGTTTAATTCATTAAAGTTGACAGTTTTATTTCAATTAAGGTGTAAAAAATCCATCTACCTGAATATATCATACATACTTCTACAATGACAAGAAGATAATCTGCTAATAATATACATTCTTTACAACTGGAGAAGTTCTGGACAAGAAAAAATATTTACTACATACATAAAGTAGTGGTGCATTTAAGAGTTGAATAAAGTTTTATGCCCCATTTAAAGATAATTCTTTCACTTGTTTAGAGGGGGTCAGTTCATGGATGCTGGAGGAAACCAGAGTACCTGAAGAAAACCACTGATCTTCACTTAGTGAACTGACAAACTTTCTTACACTAGAACTTCCTCGAGTAAGATTTATGGTCAGTTCAAGAATGGTGAAGGAAACCCGAGTGTCCAGTGAAAAACACTGACCTTGGGCAATTGAACTGACAAATAAACTTTCTCATCGAGTGTCTGATAGTGATTAGAACCTAGTTAGTGAGAGGTGTTATGTTCTGTTAGTGCTATAGTCCACTTGGCCACCCAGGGAAGATACAAAGCAGCATTCTGGGATAGCTCACTGACCAGGTGACCACTTGTTCCTACAATAAACATTTTTTTAACTAGAAATTAAAAAGATGTAAAATCTTGTACAACTAATAAGATATTTTTCTTTGAAGAAGCACATACATTTATATTCTAAAATTTGTACATATATTAAATGTCGGTGGACTGTTCATATCCAAACACAAAAAGAACTCTGATGATTATTTTTATTGAAGTCAGTCAAGTTACATAAATAAACACCTGTATACCTGTTACATAAAGAAATAAGACGTTTTGTGGTCCACAATCTTTATAAAATATCTAGATTTCATTTAGATTAAGATTATACAATAAAGTAAATAAAACCTTGAATAATGACGATAAATTACTTCAAAGGTGCACAACGATCATCAGTATGCTTAAAGCTTCCTAAGTGTATTGTAAATATTTTAATACCAAGATGAAAATTAAAAATCTATGATTTGTATATAGAACAGCTTAAAAGTTCATGAAGTCAAAGAGGGTATAAACTGACAGCCTAGAACCATAGGAATTAATGTAGACAGCGATAGTCGATAGTCGCTGATGTGGGGCTCTAGAACCATAGGAATTAATGTGGGCAGGGATATATAAAACAGAATGTCGCTGATGTGGGGCTCTAGAAGTTGACTAGAACCATTGAAATTAATGTGGGCAGCAATATATAAAACAGAATGTTGCTGATGTGGGGCTCTAGAACCATATGAATTAATGTGGGCAGTGATATATAAAACAGAATGTCGCTGATGTGGGGCTCTAGAACCATAAGAATTAATGTGGGCAGCAATATATAAAACAGAATGTCGCTGATGTGGGGCTCTAGAACCATAAGAATTAATGTGGGCAGCAATATATAAAACAGAATGTGGCTGATATGGGGCTCTAGAACCATAAGAATTAATGTAGGCAGGGATATATTAAACAGAATGTCGCTGATGTGGGGCTCTAGAACCATATGAATTAATGTGGGCAGTGATATATAAAACAGAATGTCGCTGATGTGGGGCTCTAGAACCATAAGAATTAATGTGGGCAGCAATATATAAAACAGAATGTCGCTGATGTGGGGCTCTAGAACCATAAGAATTAATGTGGGCAGCAATATATAAAACAGAATGTGGCTGATATGGGGCTCTAGAACCATAAGAATTAATGTAGGCAGGGATATATAAAACAGAATGTTGGTGATTTGGGGCTCTAGAACCATAAGAATTAATGTGGGCAGTGATATATAAAACAGAATGTTGCTGATGTGGGGCTCTAGAACCATATGAATTAATGTGGGCAGGGATATATTAAACAGAATGTCGCTGATGTGGGGCTCTAGAACCATAGGAATTAATGTGGGCAGTGATATATAAAACAGAATGTTGCTGATGTGGGGCTCTAGAACCATATGAATTAATGTGGGCAGGGATATATTAAACAGAATGTCGCTGATGTGGGGCTCTAGAACCATAAGAATTAATGTGGGCAGTGATATATAAAACAGAATGTTGGTGATTTGGGGCTCTAGAACCATATGAATTAATGTGGGCAGTGATATATAAAACAGAATGTTGCTGATGTGGGGCTCTAGAACCATATGAATTAATGTGGGCAGGGATATATAAAACAGAATGTTGCTGATGTGGGGCTCTAGAACCATAGGAATTAATGTGGGCAGGGATATATTAAACAGAATGTCGCTGATGTGGGGCTCTAGAACCATAGGAATTAATGTGGGCAGCAATATATAAAACAGAATGTCGCTGATGTGGGGCTCTAGAACCATAAGAATTAATGTGGGCAGCAATATATAAAACAGAATGTGGCTGATATGGGGCTCTAGAACCATAAGAATTAATGTAGGCAGGGATATATAAAACAGAATGTTGGTGATTTGGGGCTCTAGAACCATATGAATTAATGTGGGCAGTGATATATAAAACAGAATGTCGCTGATGTGGGGCTCTATAATGTACTTTTTAATAGGATTTTTGTTACCTGTAAATAAAATATGAAAGAGGCTATAGAGGAAACACTCTCATTGCCTTTTACAAAATAAATAAATAAATAAATAAATAAATAAATAAATAAATAAAATTAAATAAAATAAAAAAAATAAATAAATAAAATTAAAAAAATAATAAAAATAAAAATAGAAATGAAATTAAAAAAAATGATAATAATAATAATAATATCTAGTATATAATGTTTCTATTAAGTACACCTAGCCATTGAATAATTAAAATATGAAATGATATAATCCAGATGTTAATTAAGGAATTGTGCTCAAACTTCTAGTTTATTTTATTTTTAGTGACAGATGCTGGTCAGTGGAGTTATGAAGGACACACAGGTAAGAATATTCAATTAGCATACAGGAAAAAACAACCACCTATAGGGCCTACAAAGTGTAAAATTTATAGACAGGGTGGGGGGGGGGGGATTGGAGGGGGGGCTTTATATGGAGGGTTTTTTATATCTATATAAAAGAAAAATAAGTTTAAAACAACAGGCTTAATAAAGTATGAATATTGAAATTTATATGTGTAAATTTTCACCATACATTCAGATTCATGATCTGAGGGAGTTCAACCTTCAGCAAGACTACATGCTATATCCTTGAACAAGCCATTTAATTTCACATTTCTCCAGTCAACCCAGCTACAAGACGAATGGTACCTACCAGCAAATATTCTATGTAATAGACTGATTTCAAATCCAGGGGGTGGGGAGGAGAGGTAGTACTCTTGTCTCTCCACATCTCAAAAATGGAAGTAAGAACAGACCTTATCAACCCACCACCCTGATGGGCTTATATTGGACAGATTTAGTTTTTAAATTAAATAAAACTAACATCAACATTTAATGTTTTTTCTAATTATATGTCATTGGTTTATATTTTACAGGTCCAAAAAATTGGCACACCTTATTTCCAGAAAAATGTTCGGGTAGAAAACAATCTCCGATCAACATCAATACACTCGATACTATCGAAGATCCAGGCCTAAAAGACTTTGCTTTGTGGTACGACCCACCTAAACCAGGGTCAAAGTTCATTATGCACAATAATGGACACACTGGTAAGGACACTATTAATACAACTAGGGGGTAATTTAGTAGATAAGCATTTTAACTCATCTAGTCAGAGTGAAGCCTTGAAATATTTTTTCCATAAATATATTTTTTAAATTGATCACTTAAATCTTTTGGAAAAAAATTAAAATTTATTTTCTGAATAATTTCTGTGAAATCCATATTGCAATTTTGAATTAATTTAATGATATCCAACAACAAATTTAATTCCTGTCAAGTTAAGGACTCAGTTAACAACTGTGTAAATTAAAATAGGAATAAAATTCCAGATTTCTTTACAAATTAGAGTTATCTCCCTTACAATACTCATACACTGATTATAATATTCTGTTTTTTTTCCACAGTACAAGTGGATACAGAAGGAGAATTCTATGTGACAAATGGAGGACTTCCAAATGTGTATGCAACAAAACAATTTCACTTTCACTGGGGGCATCACAAAGTTCAAGGATCTGAACATAAGATTGATGGAAAAGCTGCACCAATTGAGGTATAAATCACAATATTGATACTTATCACCTGGCCAACATCACCAGGTATACGTCAAGTTACAGTTATTCACATGTACACAAATAAATAGGGTTTCTAAGTCTTGTCATGTGACCTTCATCATTCTGCAGAAACCATCTATATCAAATCACTAAGTAAAAGGGTTATTTCATGTAGTCGACAGTAAACGTTCTGACAGAAATGTCCCCACAGATCCCGACAGTAAACGTCCTGATAGAAATATCCCCACAGATCCCGACAGTAAACGTCCTGACAGAAATGTCCCCACAGATCCTGACAGTAAACGTCCTGACAGAAATGTCCCCACAGATCCTGACAGTAAATGTCCTGACAGAAATGTCCCCACAGATCCCGACAATAAACGTCCTGACAGAAATATCCCCACAGATCCCGACAGTAAATGTCCTAACAGAAATGTCTCCACAGATCCCGACAGTAAATGTCCTGACAGAAATGTCCCCACAGATCCCGACAGTAAACGTCCTGACAGAAATGTCCCCACAGATCCCGACAATAAACGTTCTGACAGAAATATCCCCACAGATCCCGACAATAAACGTCCTGACAGAAATATCCCCAAAGATCCCGACAGTAAATGTCCTAACAGAAATATCCACACAGTTCCCGACAGTAAATGTCCTGACAGAAATGTCCCCACAGATCCTGACAGTAAACGTCCTGACAGAAATGTCCCCACAGATCCCGACAGTAAATGTCCTGACAGAAATGTCCCCACAGATCCTGACAGTAAACGTCCTGACAGAAATGTCCCCACAGATCCTGACAGTAAACATCCTGACAGAAATATCCCCACAGATCCCGACAGTAAATGTCCTGACAGAAATGTCCCCACAGATCCCGACAGTAAATGTCCTGACAGAAATTTCCCCACAGATCCCGACAGTAAACATCCTGGCAGAAATGTCCCCACAGATCCTGACAGTAAACATCCCGACAGAAATGTCCCACAGATCCTGACAGTAAACGTGCTGACAAACATGTCCCCACAGATCGTGACAGTAAACGTCCTGACAGAAATGTCCCCACAGATCCCGACAGTAAACGTCCTGACAGAAATGTCTCCAAAAATCCCGACAGTAAACATCCCGACAGAAATGTCACCACAGATCGTGACAGTAAATGTCCTGACAAATCATTTCAACAGAAACATCCTATTTTCTGATGTACAGGACCTAGTATTACATTGAGTTGTATCTGTTTATCTTGCCAAACCTTGTGTAGTATTTGACATTAAGATCTCATCTGAAGGATTATTTACTTCTAAATGCCATATGTTATTTACACCAGATTATAAGTATATAATTTAGAACTACTAATTTATGTCAATTTTTTTAGGCTTACTAGCATAGTTTCATTTAATTTTGTTCCTAATTTTTAACGTTTGCTAATTTTTTTGAGAGCTAAAGCTAACCCTGGATACCACAGGTACTTTGGGACGGGTAACCCCCCACCTCTTCCTGGCTATTTGTTTTCTGGGCAATTTAATAAAATTATCTAGACTTTTTTACTTTTAAATATTTCCTGATGATGTATCAACTATAATACAACACTTTTTACCCGAGTACGATCCGTTTTAAGAAAGTCAAAAAAATCGACCATATCACATCATAAAAAAAAAACACCTTGTCTAGAGAATTTTATTAAATTGCCCAGAAAACAAATATCCAGGAAGGGGGGGGGGGGGCGTTACCCATCCCCAAGTACCTGTGCTGGATACGAGATTACTCTGACTTTAAAAAATAGTTCTAGGCGAGCTGTAGGTCCCAGCCACATAATTAAATGTAAATTCTGCATTATTGTTAAAGAATGGAAAAGATTTTCAGAGAAGATCTTTGATTCTATAATCTGTGTGTATTTTATTTAACAAATAATTTGTTTTTTAGTTACACATCGTAAATTTCAACATAGACAGACACGACACAATTGTTGAAGCTTTGACAGTACCCCAGGGATTAGCTGTACTTGGTGTTATGTTTGAGGTAATTCATGTGTATATATTTATAGACAAATCATGTGATAAAAGATGAAGTTCATGTATGTATAGACAGTAATTTCAGCTAAAAGTCCATGGTGATTTAAGCAACCATCTCCAAATAAAGACAACCTGTCCATTAAGAAAATTGTAGCTTGTCATCATACAATCTGATAGACTTTTTAAATTATGTAAATGACCTTTTACCTTTGAAAATTTATACAGTCATGTTTTAAAAGAAAAAAGAAAAAGAAAAATATCAGTAATATTTCCTTAAAGTTCAACTGTTATTGAATTATGGCCAAATGTTTCACTTTTTTACTGATGTATTTACTAATGACGAAATAATTTATGTTACAGGTCAGCGACAGAGATAATCCTGTGTTAGAACCACTAATTCTGAACATGAACAGAGTAAAGGACCCTGGTAAGTATCATATATACTGCTAGAGTTATTCCCCTTGTATCATTATTTTAAAGTTGTGCATTATACATGTAGAACATTTTTCATAATTTAAAATATTAGACAGTTTAAATAATCCTCAATTTTATGGTTTCTATTTCTTTATGAGTTTCTTCCATTTAATGGGATCTAAAAGGCCGAGTAGTCTAAAGAGATCACAATTCCTCTAACAATGCCTACAGCCACTGCTTGCCACATTTCCTCTAACAATGCCTACAGCCACTGCTTGCCTCTAACAATGCCTACAGCCACTGCTTGCCACAATTCCTCTAACAATGCCTACAGCCACTGCTTGCCACATTTCCTCTAACAATGCCTACAGCCACTGCTTGCCACATTTCCTCTAACAATGCCTACAGCCACTGCTTGCCACAATTCCTCTAACAATGCCTACAGCCACTGCTTGCCACAATTCCTCTAACAATGCCTACAGCCACTGCTTGCCACATTTCCTCTAACAATGCCTACAGCCACTGCTTGCCACATTTCCTCTAACAATGCCTACAGCCACTGCTTGCCTCTAACAATGCCTACAGCCACTGCTTGCCATATTTCCTCTAACAATGCCTACAGCCACTGCTTGCTACATTTCCTCTAACAATGCCTACAGCCACTGCTTGCCACATTTCCTCTAACAATGCCTACAGCCACTGCTTGCCTCTAACAATGCCTACAGCCACTGCTTGCCATATTTCCTCTAACAATGCCTACAGCCACTGCTTGCTACATTTCCTCTAACAATGCCTACAGCCACTGCTTGCCACATTTCCTCTAACAATGCCTACAGCCACTGCTTGCCTCTAACAATGCCTACAGCCACTGCTTGCCATATTTCCTCTAACAATGCCTACAGCCACTGCTTGCTACATTTCCTCGAACAATGCCTACAGCCACTGCTTGCCACATTTCCTCTTACAATGCCTACAGCCACTGCTTGCCTCTAACAATGCCTACAGCCACTGCTTGCCATATTTCCTCTAACAATGCCTACAGCCACTGCTTGCTACATTTCCTCTAACAATGCCTACAGCCACTGCTTGCCACATTTCCTCTAACAATGCCTACAGCCACTGCTTGCCTCTAACAATGCCTACAGCCACTGCTTGCCATATTTCCTCTAACAATGCCTACAGCCACTGCTTGCTACATTTCCTCTAACAATGCCTACAGCCACTGCTTGCCACATTTCCTCTAACAATGCCTACAGCCACTGCTTGCCACATTTCCTCTAACAATGCCTACAGCCACTGCTTGCTACATTTCCTCTAACAATGCCTACAGCCACTGCTTGCCACTTGGGCAGTGTGCGGAAGTTTGTCAGTTCATTTGCCAAAGGTTGGTGGTTTACTTGGGCACCCCAGTTTCTAACACTATACTCGAACTGATTGCCTTAATATAAATGAAATGATTTTGACTTGAGCCTTTAACCACTAGTCCACTTTCATGTAAAACTACCGGGTAATTCACAAGTAAGAACAATTGTTTATCTACTTTTTAAGCCTGCTCTATCTGTGTTTCTTACAACAAAAAATTTCAGTAACCCAAAAATCTTTTTTAAAATTTTATTTTCAGAATTAAAAAAGAGAATTGAAATTCCAGCCCTTCCTATCAGAGACTTCCTCCCTGAAGACACAACAAGATATTTCCGTTATAATGGTTCCTTGACAACACCAGGATGTTTCGAATCTGTTATTTGGACTTTGTTTGCAGACAGACAAACTATTTCCCACCGTCAGGTTAGTATGCAATACAGCGAAAAACCTCTATTAATCACAACAGTTTGTTTAAAATGATTTTGGCATCAAAAAACTGTTTGTGATAAATTTTGGAAGACAAATTTAATTATTAGATCAGATTTGATTGTATTAAAGGTGCATAACATTCAAGTTAAGATTATTTCATTTGTACAAATCAGTCAATTCAGCAATGGTGGAGAAAACCGCAGTGTCTGGAGAAAACCTAAGTGCCTGGAAAAACCCAGAATTATTAGAGAAATAGAGTATGGAATCTTGTGTTTTATCAGAAACTATCATGAATCTTTGACCTTTACTAACTTGCAATCAAAGTAATCAAAATTTTTACACAGGTGGATAAGTCTGTATCATTATTTTGCAAATGTGTAAATTCCCATCAATGCACTCCTGTGCAAGAGATCAGAAAGCGTAAAATGTATTGTGTTGCTATGACGACACCCATTGTTCAAAATACTTTAACCTCTAGTAATTCTAATATCAATATCAGAAATGTTTTTAATGTAAATCATGTATAATTTTTTTTTACAAAATGTGTAATTTTTTTACATGTTGTAAAGATCAATGCATTGCTATGACAACCCAAGAATAGATACCCTTTTTCCACTCATGTTTGTAATATCAAAATAAGAAATTATCCCAATGTCAAGTACTAAATCTGATCTCTCTTTGGTAGCTTATGAAGTTCAGACGTCTTTTGAAACCAGCACATGAGAGGAGACATCACCACAATCACAAACACAGACGTATGAGAAGAAACGAACCAAACACTGAAACTGCCGCAGAAACAGTATTGGAAGAAATCGGAATTAAAGATAATGTTAAAGAGGAAACTGAACTCATGGAAACAATGATGAAAAACAATGCTCACGGCCAAGACCACACCACTGGTAACAACAATGAAATGAAACCAACACTTGGGGAAACTTCTAAAAAATTTCATTTGTATGATGATGAAAGCCCAAACCTTGATAAAAATAAACCGATTATAAATGGCAGCGCTGAAGTAGAAGAACACAAAAAACATGAGGACCACGCAGGGCATGGAGGTCATGATGCCGAAGTCACTGTGGAAACAGAGGAAGAATGGGTCGAACTTGATTGGGACAAATTTGGAATTGTTCCAGATAACTTAGTGAATAACTTCCGTCCAGTTCAGCCCCTTAATGACAGGAAAATACTACGAAGTTTCCCATTGGAGAAAATAAAGGAGAGTAAAGTTGCATACAAAATAGAAGAAGATACAGAAAGTGATAACAAAAACTACAATAATAATAATGGAGCTCTGGGTTCCTCAGCACAATTATCAATATTTATTCTTGCAGTCAA
Source organism: Tegillarca granosa (assembly GCA_029721355.1). Lineage (NCBI taxonomy): Eukaryota > Metazoa > Mollusca > Bivalvia > Arcoida > Arcidae > Tegillarca > Tegillarca granosa. The sequence goes on from CM056605.1 coordinate 41,827,356, forward strand.
CATATTATACGGTGTATCTACTCTTTTATAGCCTAGAGATTTAAAAATAAATCATTCATCATAAATTTTTAACAAAAAACAAAAAACAAAAAAACAAAAAAAAATTTAAAAAAAACAATTAAAAAAAATGGAAATGATTTCCAAAAATATGTGGGATATAGTTCATGATACATACAACCTAGGTAGTTAAAAGTTAAAAAGTGTATCCTAGGTGGATAAAAGTTAAAAAGTGTATCCTAGGTGGATAAAAGTTAAAAAGTGAATCCTGGTTAAAAGTTAAGTGTATCCTAGGTGGTTTTTTTAAAAAAAGTTAAAAAGTGTATCCTAGGTTCAAAATAAAAAAGTGTATCTGAAATTAATATGTTTGTGTAGCAGAAAAATTTAGGATTCTTTTATCTGAAACCAGTTGTATGTTTTGTTAAAAATATAGAGACATTACTATAACATTTAAATGGCAAATCTCAAAACATATGATTTATAACTACAGTGAGCTACTCACATGCTTCTGAAAAATCTGGAAAATTGTTCACTATTCTACTAGTGTTGCTGTTAATCTGGGAAAAAATTGCCCACAAAAAATCAACAATATTGACCTGTTTCTGCAAAATCTGGGAAATTAAATTACCTTTAAAAGACTGTAATAGATTAGAAATATAATTGGAAAATATGTGTATATACTTATGTTTGTGTTGTGTAGTGGTTTTTATTTGTTTGTTTTGTTGTTGATTTTTTTGTGTAGCCTGTTTTAGTATAGAAACTGTTAATTTTAAAAACACCCAAAGTTTGATCTAGTCAGATGATCATTTCAATTATCTTCAAACCATCAATTTTTCCAGTATTACCTATAAAATTTTGAAGCTCTTCAAGTGTTTCGAGGCCTTATTTATCCAATTTGATGGTTATGATATGAACAAATTTTCTGAGTTGTACAATTGTTTTATCCAGAAGTTTTGTTGAATGGTTTTGAATTTTTATTCTTTAAAGCATTTTAAATATTTCATTTCATTATCAAAATATAGCCATTTTTTTTTTCACTTAATAATTAACTTCTTAATTAAATTCAGTTGTAATAGAATTTTACTGGAAGGCTGCAGATTTAAAAGAAAAAAAGGAGATAACCATGCATATTCTCAGTCTACAATAATTTACAAATTAACTGATAATAAATTTGAGGGTAATTAAAATTAATTATTTGTTTTACATTACAATTGATATTTTTTTTAAGTTTTATGTATTTTAATTGTTTTTTCCCATATCAAATGTAAATTCAGGAATAAATAACCTTAGTATAGCATCATAATGATCAAGTTCATCATCAAATTCTAGGATTCTAATTTGAATATCTTAAAACTTTTTCATTTTGATGTTATATACAACTGACATTTCATCTTTGAGTTGATGAATAAAACAAAGAAAATATAATAATGTTTTTGTTTATAATACGTATTCAAAAAAAAAGATAAATGCAACCGTGTTTACCTTATAATTGTCAAATTTTTAGATATAAAACTAGTATTCAAGGTCACAGTGACCTAAAAATGGCAAAACCTTTAAAGATTTCTATTAAGAACCTAAATTTAGCTTAAAACTTCAAAATAATCTTCATTTCATGACAACTATCGAAGTCTGTGAAGCTAGTTGACTTCAAACTTCATTCATAGTCTGAGTAAAAATTTCATTTTCAAGGTATTGTAATGTTGATTAACACCATGTCAGCAATTTTTCAGCTGTTCTCTATGAGAGCGAGATTATTAAATTCTATAGATAAATCTTTGTTTGTGTTGGTGTGAAATGTGTTAGTGTATATTATAACCTGTTGTGAAGTGACACATACACAGGGTGACTTTTTGGTAATGTGAAAGCTCACTAAGTCTGTATGCATCAGAAAAACATACCATTTCCCAGGTCCATTATTTGGCACAGGGAGAACCAGTCAATACTTTGTTCTCTTAATGCCGAGCCAATTCAAGAAGAAGTTTTTTAAATTTAAACTCATATGTATGACCCAGGCAGGTCATTTTCTAGTGCTAAAGTTTTTAGAGGAACTTGTAAAACTGGCTACAGTGATCACCACTCTACAAAAAGACTTAAAGCGCACTTTTGATCAAAGTTTTGTTGAAAGGGCATTTAGATAATAAGAACTTTGATCAAAATTTTTTGAACAAAGTTTTGAAGAGCTATAATTAAATAAAAATCAAATCTTGACATGCTTGTGTGTGTGTGTGTGTGTGTGTGTGTGTGTGTGTGTGTGTGAGAGAGAGAGAGAGAGAGAGAGAGAGAGAGAGAGAGAGAGAGAGAGAGAGAGAGAGAGAGAGAGAGAGAGCATGCTCCAGTTTCACAATCATTACTTAACTAAGATTTTCCTCAACTTAAATTTAGCAAATTTTGGCAATCTTGTTTTAAATTACAAATAAACATTTCTGATAAAACTAAATACATATGTTACAAGCTTGAAGTGATCTTCAAAATGGCACCTTAAACTTCTGAATAAAAAAACAATGTCAAATTATTCAGATTTCAAATTTGCCAGATTTAAGTTACAGAAAATTTTAGTTATGGATTGATTGTGAAACTGGGGCCTGATCCAAAGTATTGATATATCTAAGTGGGTAATATAGTTCAAATACAGGAATTTAACGATGATTTATTGATCTGATTGGACAAAAACTGACAGATGTATAATTACTGTATATGAAGTAATAGTTCTAAAATTTCCTTATAAAGTATTATACATGTATATATAAAACCATATTTTCAGTTTACATGTAAAATGTGAATAAATCATACTTTGGGATAAAATATTTGAACAGAATAGGTTAATAATTATCAATAGAATTACATCAATCACCATATCTGTCAGATAAACTTAAAAGGAATAAAACATAAAAATCCCTTAAGCGGAGGTAACGGAAATTATATATCTACAAGTTATCTCCCATTATACATTCCTGATATAGATGTAGTCATTATATCATGAGGTTTTGGCAAATATTATGTACCTGAATGAGTACATGTTTAGAAGCAGAGTGGTCACAATTCCTCTTACTGGTCTGGTTTCCTAAATCATCAATATACTGACCCCTTGACATAATTGAAAGACTTTTCTTCCATATCTGCTCATGTGAGATAGGGTTTTCCCCTATGTGAGAAATGTGTATCTCACATGGGCTTGACGTCACAGTTACGTGACAATCACATGATGTCATTCTTTGAGTAAATGACATCATATGGCGGGAAAATGACAGCCGGACCTCCAAAATTTAGAAATTTTAAATGCGTTTCAAATGTTAATACTCAGATTTTATAATAAATAACTTTTTCTTCAAGTTTATACATTCTGTATAAACCAAAATTAAGTATAGTCTATCCGATGGTCATATTTATTTTTATATAGAATGTTGAATAACAGAGTTAGATTTTTCAAACATGGCCCCCATGGATATGTAAATCATATTTGAAGCAAAAAATTGACATTAAAATGGAAGAAAAAGAATCCATTATGAGTTTATCCATGTAGAATAGGGAAATCTCACCCTGGGGGTTGAATATTTCTGTCAGAGACTCAGCGTCTTAGCCTCGTCTCTGACTGAAATATTCAACCCCTCGGGTGAGATTTCCCTATCCTACATGGATACTCATAATGGATTCTTATATTCTCAGTAATTAGTAAATTACATTGGTGGCTTAACAATCTTCATTAGAATATTGAGTTTAAAATAAAGCATGATCATGCACACAAAATCACTTCAACATATGTCCTTTTTCACAAAATTTCAAAATACCAATATAAAACAAAGCTAAGATAATAAAAAAAAATTATTTCTACAAGTTATCTCCCTTTCCACATATTTGTTAAGAGATGTGCAGTTGGTTTATATTATGGAATTTTGTCTTGTTTTTATGGTTTCCATGGTTTTTATGTTTGTCTACTGTAGTTTGGTATCTATGAAATCCAATAACTCAAACATGTTTTATAAATTCTCGAAGTAAACAAATATTGTTATTGGTGAACCCTTTGGTTTGGGATAACAGTGTTTTATGGCCAAATTTGGATTATTGTAATCATAAGGTTTGTAGCTGTGCAGGCCAACCTATCTTAAGTGTTAGGTTACAGATCATCATAATATCTTTCACTGCCTTGGTCTGAATCCTATCATGCAGATCCTAGTGTGAGAAAGTTTGTCAATAAACTTGCCCAAAGATGGTAGTTTCTCCAGCAATCTCAATACTCAATAACTCAATGCAAGTGAAAGAATCTTGACTGGGGCTCAAAAAACAGTTACTTCATTCAACTTATATTAAAGCTGTCATTTCTGGGATGACGGCGGAATGTAGTGAAAACTGCAAACTGGCAAAATTCTTACTACTTTGTAATGAAAAAACGTAAAAAAATTTCAATTACATACCAAAAGATTTAGTTGAGCAATGAGAAATGTCTCGACAGAGTAATTAGTGTCATCGTTTAAGATATTGTTGACAATCTTTGCGGTCATCGTCACGGATTAATCTTACATGAGGGTATTCATCCTTTGTTAATTTGTACCGATTATCTAGCTGGACTCATTAATTAAGGTCTCTAATAGGCTTAAATAAAGCCCATATCATCTTAGCCCATATTATCTTAGCTGGCCTAAATACTTTGTAATTACCTAGGGAAACCTGTCTACATGACTTGTTTACTACAAAAAAAAAAAAAAAAAAAAAAAAAAAAAAAAAAAAAAAAAAAAAAAAAAAATTGACATTAAAATGGAAGAAAAAGAATCCATTATGAGTTTACCCATGTAGAATTTATTTTATCTTAATTTAAAGTGCTTGCAAATGATCAGTGTAAAGATAAAATATATCAAAATAAAATAACTGCAAAGTTTTTTGGTTTTTTTTAATTACACCAATTTATGCAGAAAATGAGTACAGAGATTTCCTGATATTTAGTAAAGCCAATGATTGTGGGGTGGAATGGTTAGGATCCTTCATATATATCAGAACAGAACCATGCTATTCACTCAATACTACTTTATCATTAATTTCCAATCCTGTCGAAAGTCAATCAAGATTTTTTTTTTTAAAAATAATTTCTACATGATTACGGTATTCATGTTCTTCATTTCCTACTTTTTTATACTGTTTATGTGTGTTTTGATGATGTTGGCTAGTGCAAGAAAAAAAATGTAAGTTTGCTTTCCAATGGTCAGTGTTTATACTCTCCAGTACATAAAAGAATTCAAAATTCAAAATCAGACACAGATCCAGATCATTTATAAAGAGTGTGTGTGTGTGTGTGTGTGTGTGTGTGTGTGTGTGTGTGTGTAGGGGGGGGGAGAGAATGTTACCATGAGATATTGCAAGTATTGAAGGCTCAAGCCCTCTGGTGAGGGTTCCAGTGGCGAAAAATCAATTTTAATATTTCCGGGGACCTTTTGGCTACATTTTTCTGTCTCTCTCTTACAAATTTTTCAAAGAGGGGTTGTAACCTTACATAACTGAGGCATTTAACACCATTAACCCTCCTCATTGTTAGTTATTACAGTAATATTTTTATATTGAAATTTAAACTAATTTTATAATACATACTGATTAACAAACAAGTTACATGTAGTTTATCAAGACTTACGATAACTTTCTATCAATATCAATTTAGAACTAAGATAAAAGTTCCAACAGAAGAACTAATGGAGTTAAAAATTATCGTTAAAATTAAAATTTAATTTCCGATATATCCTTTGTGGTATTGTTACGCTATAACTTTATATAAGCAGAACTAATTTTTTATTTGAAATTGAAATTCTGGTGCAATGACCTGGTATTGTCATAATATATAGAATCTCAATATCAGAACAACCTTAAAACTCTAATGCCTGTGCAATAAACTGTGGGGAAAAAAAAGCTTACATAAATGATCCATTGTTCTTATAGTATAACTGTATCTTCAAAGCTAGGAAGAGGGTTATAAATACACTAGATGTGAAGATACTTTTTTAATTTGAGGATATATGTCTAATATTCTTTCATGTTCAAAGACTACTTCAGTCTTTAAATGCAATACATTTTCAAAGCAATCTAATTAACCAAACATTATTAAAGATAGATGTAGTGACACAAAATTTGTCCTGATATTTTCAGTAGTGCCTTAATTTTCAATAGAGGGAATTTTGTTGTCACTAATGATATTTTAACACACCAGTCAAGAGTCTCTCACTTATATTTTAGGTGGTCAATTCTGGAATGGTTGAGGAAACCAGAGTACCCACAGAAAACCTTCAACCTTCAACAAGCAAACTGACAAACTTTCTCACACAAGAGTCTGCCCATGAGGGATTGAACTTAGGAAATGAGAGGCATTATAATTTATAAGTTTTAGACAACTTGGCCACTGTAGCCCCCTCAATGTAGGGGAAAAGGTTATTAAATGTAACAAAATAGCACAAACATCCCCCCCTCTCTCTCTCTCTCTCTCTCTCTCTCTCTCTCTCTCTCTCTCTCTCTCTCTCTCTCTCTCTCTCTCCAAGATTCTTGATTTGGATCTAAAAATATTACTCTCTCTTAAATCTTGACTTGAATGTAAAGCTTATTTGCTGTACTCTCTCTGTGTCTCTCTAACATCTTTATTTAGATGTAACACACACACACACACACACACACACACACACACACACACACACACACACACACTTATTCTCTAGAATCTTGATTAAGGTGTAAAACTAACTTCCCCCTCTCTCTCTCTTCTCTAATCTGGATTTTGGTGTAAATCTCTCTCTCTCTCTCTTCTCTCTCTCTCTCTCTCTCTCTCTCTCTCTCTCTCTCACCAACATTATGTTGTTTTAACTCAGATGAAAGGAGAACACATTTAATACTTGAAGGTAAAATACTAACACAATTACATTAAGTTACCACACGGGAATTACTAGAACATCGTTAATGATGTTAGCGTTAATTCCGATCAAGATCGTTCATGTCATTCATTAAACATCAAAATAGTTTGGTTTTTTTTTTTACATTCAGACCTTATCACGAAAATGCTTTATTCTTTATAGCTCAAATTTAAACATTGTTATTCTCCTTCAGGAAATATCAATCCCAGGTAACTGTTATTGTCAATATTTTATATATAAATATGATAAATAGACTTGTTACTTTGAGTAAATTTATTTTACTGATCAAAGAATACACCCAGATTTTAATAATGTACTTCCTAAAGGAATTCAAAAATCAACAATTTTCCAGTTTGTTGGTTTAATTATTAGGGCATAAAAATTCTGAGTTTGGACATTTTTTTATACATACAATACATGGCCCCATACATTAGTTTGGAACTGTTTTTTAAGTTGGGGACATTGGTTTACAGATGAGGACCCCTGTTTTGAGATTAGAACCTGGTTTTTAAGTTTGGGACATAAGTTTAGAGATAGGGACCTCAGTTTTGAGATGAGAACCTGGTTTTTAAGTTGGGGACATTGGTGTAGAGATATGGACCTGCATTTTAAATCGAGGACACTGGTTTAAGAATGAGGACCTCAGTTTTGGGATGAGGACCTGGTTTTTAAGTTAGGGACATTGGTTTAGAGATGAGGACCTCAGTTTAGAGATGAGGACCTGATTTTTTAAGTTGGGGACATTGGTTTATACATGAAAACCTCAGTTTTCAGATAAAGACATTGTTTTTAAGTTGAGGACATTTGTTAAGTAATGAGGACCTAAATTTTGAGCTGGGGACCTGGTTTTGATATCTGAGCTAAGCATCAATCTATTTAGCTTAAGTTCAGACAAGGCAGATAAGTCATCTTGTAAAATTTCGAAGTATGATTGTGTCCATAAAATTATGACAGTACTTTAACTGAATACTAACCAATAAGATAAAAAAACAACCGACCAATTAAAAATTCATCTCACATATTTCCCATCCAATCAGAAGATATTTTACTTGTAATACAAATAAATGTTATATACAAATGTAAACTATCCTCTCATGTAATAATTAACAGGAAGCTATGACAAACCTCAGAATTGGAAGCTACTATAAGCCTCAGAATTGGAAGCTATGACAAACCTAAGAATTGGAAGCTACTATAAGCCTCAGAATTGGAAGCTACTATAAGCCTCAGAATTGCAAGCTACTATAAGCCTCAGAATTGGAAGCTACAATAAGCCTCAGAACTGGAAGCTATGATAAGCCTCAGAATTGAAAGCTATGAAAACATCAGAATTGGAAGCTACGATAAGCCTCAGAATTGGAAGCTACGATAAGCCTCAGAATTGGAAGCTACTATAAACCTCAGAATTGGAAGCTACTATAAGCCACAGAATTGGAAGCTACGATAAGCCTCAGAATTGGAAGCTACAAAAAGCCTCAGAATTGGAAACTATGATAAGCCTCAGAATTGGAAGCTACAATAAGCCTCAGAATTGGAAGCTACATGTATGATAAGTCTCAAAAAATTTGAAGCTACGATAAGCCTCAGAATTGCAAGCTATGAAAGCCTCAGAATTGGAAGCTATGATAAGCCTCAGAATTGGAAGCTATGATAAGCCTCAGAATTGCAAGCTATGAAAGCATCAGAATTGGAAGCTACGATAAGCCTCAGAATTGGAAGCTATGAAAGCATCAGAATTGTAAGCTACATGTACGATAAGCCTCAGAATTGGAAGCTATGATAAGCTTCAGAATTGGAAGCTACAATAAGCTTCAGAATTGGAAGCTACATGTATGATAAGCCTGAGAATTGGAAGCTACAATAAGCTTCAGAATTGGAAGCTAAATAAGCCTCAGAATTGAAGCTACATGTATGATAAGTCTCAGAATTCTACAGAGACAAAATCAGAAAGTTGTAGATGGTTTATTAAACTTGATAACATTTTCTCAATATAGATATGATAAATTATAAGATAAATGTAAGTACAAAACATTTAATACTATACTATAAGTTTACACTGGAACAAAGCAAATTAAAAAACAATTGTCCAACCACATGAACTCATTTTAAGCTTAATCCTTAAAATAAATCAGAAAATTTTTCATATCAGGAATAGCTGAAAAATGGAATTCCCCAGAGCTCCATGTGATACCTCATAGCGTTTGTGCAGGCCAATTATTTCTATTGGCAATGGAATCACATAAAATGATGTTTTCCCAGAATAACAACGTTTTTGGGGGAAAATTTGATGTGAATGTTATCCATTTCATTCCACATAAGTGTTAAGAGGTATTGATGGCGAGTTCCATTGATGATGCGATATAAAACAACATTAAAACAACCAATCAAATCTCTCAGTTTATAATCATTATTTATTAATCAACCATTACAACATGTATTTACACATTTTTAAATTTTATAAAAAAAAAGTATTTAAATTATTGGAATCTGAATTACAGTAATCAGAACACTTGAATTATAAGTATTGAAATAAAAGTCCTGATCATAAACTAATAATGAAATATAACGCTAAGTGCAATCATGAAAGTATAGGGGTTACTGACATATTACTTACTATGTTATGATGGCGACGGTGGTACGTCACTGAATCTCACAAATAATTACTTTTCAAACAAAATACTCGAGTGGGTTCATATAAACATTATTATCTTCTTAGAATTTAATTCAATACTCATTCAACAAGACTCAAAATGAAATAAGCTTTACAGGGACATTATCAATATTTAGATCATATGTACGTGGCTGATATAGTAACAATTTTTTTTTTCATTTCCAAATTATTAAAAATTTAGTAGTCAAGCAAATAAACTATTCAAAGGTAAAAAAATAAATAAAAGTAAATAAATAAATAAATAAATAAATAAATAAATAAATAAATAAAAACTAAGAATATTAACCAATTTCAGATTTTTGTTCCGACTTGTATGTTAATTTCTGATTAAGATGATATATGGATCTGTATACATTACTGATGGCAGAATCACGTCATTGAAATACATTTTTTTAAATTTCTACAGAGGGTTTAATCTCAGATTCTCACATCTCTTATACTTAGCAAATACTCAGCTATTTTTATTCTTTATTTTCAGCTGCTCTTACATTATTTTAATAACAAATTTGATTGTGTATGATAGATGACGATGGACTATAAGTACTGAAGCAATAAATCAGAGAAAGATTTTTGTAATCATGCATAGTTATGATTAACAGATTATGGCATTAAGTGTTTTCATTCACAGAAAGAAAATCTGTAACTTATAACCAGTTTTGAAAAAAAAAAAATGCCACAAAAAACACCCCCCCCAAAAAAAACCCAAAAAAGCCACAAAGAAGAAGAAGAAGTAGAAAAAAAAAAAAAAAAAACCCACTATGGATTCTGTCGTAAGATAACGCAATTTCAAATAAATATTTTTGATTTTTAGTACATGTATTATAAACTTGACTTTTAATGAAGATAGATAATAAAATTTAATATGTTGAAATTTGATTATTACATAACCTGTGTCAACTTTTATGAAACTGACATTTCATTAAAAGTAATGACATTAAAAAATGTGGCCATGTAAAATAAAATATCCAAACGAAGCCATCTTTTAATTTCAAAATGAATTGCTGGAACATTAAGCTTGACAGAAAAACAATACACGACAAAATGTGAATTTTATTCTGATGTATATCTGGAAATTATATCAAATAAAAAAACCTGACTTTATTAAAGGAAAAGTTTTTGTGGTACTATCATATAAAAACACCATCCATCAAAAAAAGTAAATCGCAGTCAGAAATGTCGTTCACTCTGTTTTATGTATATTAAACTTCCAACTTTGATGTATCATCAGCATTTTAACTTTTACCATAAAAACTTAGTGACATGAACACACTTCGGGGTCAAAATATGGAACTTCAAGTTTATTGACTTATGTGAAAAATGTCCACAATTGGAAAAAATGGAGGGGGAAAGACAGTTTTTGTTGTGATAAAGTGACCTCTTGGTCATGTTAAAGGATTGGCCTTCCAAAAGGGGTATTTTTGTTCACAAAGAAGTTAATGCAAGAAAAATGTGGATGGAACAAAGGGGTGGTAGTTCAAGTATGTGGCTGCCAGAGAGGGGAAGTACTGTATATTCAACAATAATGATGGTCAAACTGTTACTTATACATTCCTTAGGAATGTATAAGTAACAGTACATTCCTGTATATTGAGGATTTTTAGAAAATTGTCGTAAACCATGGTTTTGAGTCTGCAAGCTTCTTGATGATTTAGAGAATCGATGTGAATCACCCATAGGTCACAGACGATGAAAAACATTTGTCTATCCTCAATTTTGAAACTACAATTTTCAAACACTTTATAAATTATTGAGAAGAGGTGATATGATAATGAGAGTTTTACAACACTGGACAGGGCACCTGTATTACATTTTCACCTCAGTTGACGATAGAATTTCTTTGGGTGACAATGTATAAATATTACATTTCTGATAGGGTGACAGTCTATACATGTATTGTCACCCTGAGAAATTAAGTTGTCAACTGAGGCAAAGCTGAGATTGACAATGAATTTCGAGGGGTGACAATATAGACTGTCACCCTATCAGAAATGAAGTATTGAGTATTGTCACAACACATACATAAACTTAGCTTACATAGATTTTATGCCTAAAAATGGCACATAAATATCTATTTTATATAAACTGTTGTTTTTTCAAACATCAGGATGGGTAAAACTCATATTTCAAAGTGAATTTAGAACTTATGAATACCAATAATTTGATTTGATTGATTCTGATATTCTATCAGAAAATTGATAACCCTCACCACCCTTAAAAATACCAGTTTTGAAGAAAAGCTTTTCTTTTTAAATGAAAATATTCCATAACAGAATGTAAAAATTTAAATACAAAAGCCTTTAACTGTGAATAGAGTAGAGTAAATTCTGAAGCCATGAATCAAGATTCTCTGATTTATGTTCAGGCGATTAGTCCTAAGGCATGGTGGAGAAAACTAGAGTACCTGAAGAAACCCCTGACCTTCAACTTGACCTTCAACAAAAGAAGAGTACCTGAAGAAACCCCTGACCTTCAACAAATATACAGAGTACCTGAAGAAACCCCTGACCTTCAACAAATATACAGAGGACCTGAAGAACCCCTGACCTTCAACTTGACCTTCAACAAATATACAAACATTTTTTTCTCAATAAGTTTACCTTAGTGACCATCAACCCTAGATGGTTAGAGTTGGCTATCTAGGTTCCCTTGCTTTCAGACATGAATATGATATATTTTTTTTATCTCTGAATGTTCTGATATTGCCTTATAAGACTTCACCCAAGTGACATTATAACCTAGAGCTGTGAGGCATTTTAATTCATAAGTGTGTGGTTTAAAGATCACTCAGCCATCAAGAAGGTACCCTACAAAAAGTATGAACTAAACCACACCACTTACAACAACTTTGTTATTAGTGCAATATAACTATCTCTTTGAATACCATCAATTAACATTTTTTTCTATTTTCATTTTGAGTGTTGTAAAATGGGATACATACTTATTCGGTATAAAAATGTGTGTGGTTGGTTTAAATGAAAACATATGGGTTGGATAAAACGGGAAGGAAGGGTCTGTATCCATAGAATTAATAACAGGAATTTTGTAGCATAATCTTTTTTAAAACAAGTGTTTGCAATCTGATAAAAGAGAAAAGATAATAATTAGATAAATAATGGAATAAGATTATAATTATCTTGTTTACAGATGTTATCTGTTTTTTTAAGTGGATCAGTTTTTTTTTAATGTTTTCTGGAGATATATCTGTTAATGACGATTTTGTTTAAAAACTCTATCTGTATTGGACAATTAGTTTGGTTTGTTGCCCTAAACAAGATTAATTCACTTATATATTAAAACAAACCAGCAGTGTTCTAGTAAAAGAATCTCTGTAATTTCAAAAGTATTATCATTTAAAGTTACTGGTATTTGTGTATTTTTCACAAGTGTCATCATTTTAAGTTATTTGTGAATTGTCACAAGTATCATCATTTGAAGTTATTTGTGAATTTTTCACAAGTATCATAATTTGAAGTTATTTGTGAATTTTTCACTTGTAGCATCATTTGAAATTATTTGTGAATTTTTCACAAGTATCATCATTTGAAGTTATTTGTGAATTTTTCATTTGTAGCATCATTTGAAGTTATTTGTGAATTTTTCACTTGTAGCATCATTTGAAGTTATTTGTGAATTTTTTATTTGTAGCATCATTTGAAGTTATTTGTGAATTTTTCACTTGTAGCATCATTTGAAGTTATTTGTGAATTTTTTATTTGTAGCATCATTTGAAGTTATTTGTGAATTTTTCACTTGTAACATCATTTGAAATTATTTGTGAATTTTTCACTTGTAGCATCATTTGAAGTCATTTGTGAATTTTTCACAAGTATCATCATTTTAAGTTATTTGTGAATTTTTCACAAGTATCATCATTTGAAATTATTTGTGAATTTTTCACTTGTAGCATCATTTGAAGTTATTTGTGAATTTTTCATTTGTAGCATCATTTGAAGTTATTTGTGAATTTTTCACTTGTAACATCATTTGAAGTTATTTGTGAATTTTTCACAAGTATCATCATTTTAAGTTATTCATGTTTTTTTCACAAGTATCATCATTTGAAATTATTTGTGAATTTTCACTTGTAGCATTATTTGAAGTTATTGTTGAATTTTTCATTTGTAGCATTTGTGAATTTTTGATCTTGTCTTCAAATCACAGTCAAAGCAAATACAAAGGAAATAAATCAAAATAAGTTATTTGGGAAAGTTTAATTTTTACATCTTGTTATTCATGCAAATTTATGTGAAAATAAAATGAATGTGAAAATTTCCCATTTTACAGTGGAATTCTCATTATAATGGCAGAAAGCTGAATTTTTTCCACAGTAAAATAATCAAAAAATGATATCAAAATTCTAATTTAAATAAAAATTGGTGGTTAAGTTCTAAAACAATTCGGGGTTAAAATGATCCTATTCCAATGATGTGGATATATATATTAGTCAGTGTAAAAAAAAATTAAAAAATAGTACTAGTATTTAGTGATATAGAGGTCAATTCATCAGATTAATACACTGACAGATATGTGGTATGAAACAAATCACATATTACATGATTTTGATTAATGGTTCCAGGTCTCGGGTTTGGCCCTTAAACATGATTCAAAACCATATAATATCCAATACTTGTATTATTTTAAACTTTTCAAAATGATAACTATCATTGATTAGATGTATATCTAAACAAGAGGCCCATGGGCCTTAACGCTCACCTGAGGATATGGCCAACCTGAGGATATATCCAAAATCATTTGCAAAAATACATAAAATATTCTAATATACATGCGTCCAAAAAAGTTAATAGTTTTCAAGATAATTAACAATTTGAGTCTTTTTATGCATCTATGACCTTGATCTTTAAATGTAAGACCTTGAATCTTATATCAGAATAATCACCATATCAATTCCTACAATATTCTAATATACATGCCTACAAAAAAGTTAATAGTTTTCAAGATAATTAACAATTTCAGTCTTTTTATGCACCCATGACCTTGACCTTGGAACATATGACCTTGAGCCACATATCAAAATGATCGTCATATCAATACCTACAATATTCTAATATATATGCCTATACAAAAAGTTTATAGTTTTAAAACTAATGCACAATTTTAGTTTTTTTTAGCAAAAAAATAACATTTCAGGGGCAACGACTCCTACATGCATTATCATACAGTTACGAAACTTTGCACCTTTTTACATTTTGTCATGTTGAACATTTTAACAATGTTTTAATATTATATATCTCTTATAATTTGGAAGAAAATAGCCTAAAACTGCACAAATTACAAACTAGGTCATGACCTTGAACTTTGACCTTGACCCCATTTTGAAGGTTATTTAAAGAAAAAGTCAAAACTGAATACCCCATGTCAATATCTATTCATATAGTCAAGTTATAATAATTTGAAGCCATTTTACGAAATTTTTAAAATTAAACGCAAAAACGCATAACCTAATTTTTTTTACCAAATTTCACGAAATGAACAATTTATAAGCTTAAGACCCTAGAGAAGCCAAATATCACATCAGATTTTTTCTCCCATAATTGCTTTCAGAGAAGAAGTTTTTTTACGTTTTTTGGAACCATGGGTCACCTTGACCTAGTTTTGGGAGCCATGACAACGTCACGAACAAATCTGAATTGCACTGGCCCATATATGCATCTGACCAAGTTTCATTGAAATCTACCTTGTAGTTTCAGAAAAGAAGTCGAAAATGTAAAAGTTTACGCCGTGGAGGCCGACCACAACGACAACGATGACGACAACGACCACGACAACAGACAAATTTTGATCAGAAAAGCTCACTTGAGCCTTTGGCTCAGGTGAGCTAAAAACTACATCAGAACAAATCCATGTAATCAATATATATATATATATATATATATATATAAAGCATGTGTATATATTGATCTTCACACTTTAAATTTATATTCTATAATTCTATAATTCGAGGGGAAGCCAAAAATTCAGAGAAAAAGCATCAGTGTTTATGTACATCTACATACCAAAGCAATGAAAGTCAAAATATGAACAAAAACAAACCAATTGTTTTGTAGTTGTAGTAGTTTGACATTTAGTATGAGTGTCCTAAACAAGTTACAATATATCAATAATCGAGCTGACTAAATGGTGTTAGACTTATATAAAACGGATATATTTCTGAGAGAAAAGAGGAAATTACGATGAAATATTTATATTCTGAACAAAGTAGTTCAAGACATGAAAAAAGATTTACTGTTGTTTTATGGATTGACATACTTATATAAACTATATAAAAATCATCGTTACTAATGGTTCAATGATCATCTATACAAAACAATGAGTTGAGTAATGGTATTATACCATACAGCCGATTATTTTAGCGGGGCTAAATTTTGGCAATTTTGACAAGAAAAAATCAGTTGAAAATTTTAGCGCAATATAATATTATTTGTTTTGGCAATCTAAAATAATTTACTCATGGTTAAATGGTATACAAATTTTTTTGCCATTTTCCTTTTGGGCGATTTTAATTTTTACTGCCAAAATATGCCAAAACTTGCACCCCGAAATACAGTATGACCCAGTCAAAATTTTTTAGAAGTCAGTTCTGGAATGGTGGAAGCAATGGACATGCAAATGGACAAAGTTTATTTATAAGTGACGTGGCAAAATTATCACATGGCTTTACAATGAGTCTAACATATCCAGAATAAGTGGATATGATGTAACATTTAGTTTTTAGTGTACCTGTTACTATGGAGTCCGCAAGCTCAAGTTGCTGTCTTTTGAAATATCAGTATTTCAAATTTTTAAACCAAAAATAACTGGGCACACCAGCATATCATGTGATTTCATTATGTTGAACCATAATGTTCTCCAATAATATAATATGTTATTCCAGAAAATTTGTGACAAAATGCTATAAAACAATTTTAAACTGTGTTTAAGATATTGTTATATATCGTATTTATGTACTTATACTGAAACCAGATCTGTTTAGATCTGTTACATATCCTATTTGGATTGTAGAAAAAAAGTAGAGTTTCCCACAACAAAATGTGTCCATTGTAACTGATAATAGAACAAATATGAAGAATAGAATCAATATATAATTGGTTTATAAACACAATGGGGTAAAAAAAAAAACTTACATGACACAAATGACTTGAGTGATCTGTCAGTATAACCTGAAACAGATTCTGACTGTTAACACTGTCATCGTATTTCTGACACATTAAAAACAGGCTCCCTACTGAGATTCAATGTGAAGAAAAAAGGTGTAAGTCCCTTCTGAATATCAATTATACCCACAAAATACTGAACTACTGATCCAATTTTCTGAATCAATAAACAAAAAGTCTTCTTGTATTATAAATTTCTCCACTTGAAATGTACGATCTGAAATGTACGATCTGAAATTTACACTCTGTAGTGAACAGATGTCTGATTACATTATTAATGTTGATGTTACTTTATTTTTCTATTTTCAATTCATCCTGAATTTTTCCTTTTACCAGTTTTGATGATTTTTTCACTGTTAGTTGAGAATTTTAAAAATTTTTAAAACTTTTTTTTTTTTTTTTTAAATTTTAATTGTTTTGCATAATTCATTGTTTTGAAAAAAGAAAATCAAATTTTCAGTAAAATCTTTTTATTGTATAGTTTCTGCAAAATTTAGTAGAAAATTATTATGTTAATTTTATCAAAGGTGCTCAGCCTTTTTCTAAATATAAAAATATGAGAAATTCAACAAAATATGAGAAGGTTTTAAAAAAATTGGATTTTAACAATGAATATTTTATGAGATTCATTTAAGGAATTGGGTCATAATATATTTTTTAAAAAGTCATTTAAACTTAGATACAAAGAATATACTATCGGTAATGCAGATACATCTGTCAACACAGTATCAGTCCTAGCTAACATAAAGCTACAATACTAATCTGAGCTAACATAAAGTTACATTACCAATCCTAGCTTACATAAAGCTACAATATCAGTCCTAGCTAACATAAAGCTACGATACTATTACGAGCTAACATAAAGCTACAGAACCAATCCTAGCTAACACAAAGCTACAATATCAATCCTAGCTAACATAAAGCTACATTACCAATCCCAGCTAACACGAAGCTACAATATCAATCCTAGCTAACATAAAGCTATAGAACCTATCCTAGCTTACATAAAGCTACAATACCAATCCTAGCTAACATAAAGCTACAATATCAGTCCTAGCTAACATAAAGCTACGATACTATTCCGAGCTAACATAAAGCTACAGAACCAATCCTAGCTTACATAAAGCTACAATATCAATCTTAGCTAACATGAAGCTACATTACCAATCATAGCTTACATGAAGCTACAATATCAATTCTACCTATCATAAAGATACAACATCAATCAATAGCTTACATAAATATACAGAACCGATCCTAGTTAATATAATGCCACAGTTTCAATCTTAGCTAATATGAAGCTAAAGTAGCAATCCATGCTAACATTAAGCTACAGAACCAATCCTAGCTGACAAAAAGCTACAGTACCAGTCCTAGCTAACATAAAGCTACAGAACCAATCCTAGCTAACATCAATCTACTTTACCAATCCTAGCTAACATGAAGCTACACTATCTATTCTAGCTAACATGAAGTTACACTATCTATCCTAGCTAACATAAAGCTACAATACTATTCCAAGCTAACATAAAGCTACAGAACCAATCCTAGCTAACATAAAGCTACAATATCAATCCTAGCTAACATAAAGCTACATTACCAATCCTAGCTAACATAAAGCTACAATACCAATCCTAGCTAACTTAAACCTATAGTTCCAGTCCTAGCTAACATGAAGCAACATTACCAATCCTAGTTAATATGAAGCTACAATACCAATCCTAGTTTACATAAAGCTACAGTATCAATCCTTGCTTACATGAAGCTACAATATCAATCTTAGCTAACATGAAGTCACAGTTCCAATCCTAGCTAACATAAAGCTACAATACCAATCCTAGCTTACATGAAGCTACAATACCAATCCTAGCTTACATTAAGCTACAATACCAATTCTAGCTTACATGAAGCTACAATACCAATCCTAGTTTACATAAAGCTTCAGTATCATTCCTTGCTTACATGAAGCTACAATATCAATCTTAGCTAACATGAAGTCACAGTACCAATCCTAGCTAACATACAGCTACAATATCAATCTTAGCTAACATGAAGTCACAGTACCAATCCTAGCTTACATAAAGCTACAGTACCAATCCTAGCTAACATAAATACAGTACCAATACTACATGAAGCTACAATATCAATCCTAGCTTACATGAAGCTACAATACCAATCCTAGCTTACATGAAGCTACAATACCAATCCTAGCTAACACAAAGCTACAATACCTATCCTAGCTAACATAAAGCTTCAATACCAATCCTTGTTTACATGAAGCTACAATACCAATCCTAGGTAACATGAAGCTACAATATCAATCCTAGCTTACATAAAGCTACAGTACCAATCTTAGCTTACATAAAGCTACAATACCAATCTTAGCTTACATGAAGCTACAATACCAATCCTAGCTTACATGAAGCTACATTACCAATCCTAGCTAACACAAAGCTACAATACCTATCCTAGCTAACATAAAGCTTCAATACCAATCCTAGCTTACATAAAGCTACAATACCAATCCTAGCTAACATGAAGCTACAATACCAATCCTAGCTTACATGAAGCTACAATACCAATCCTAGCTTACATAAAGCTGCAATACCAATCCTAGCTTACATGAAGCTACAATACCAATCCTAGCTAACATGATGCTACAATACCAATCCTAGCTTACATGAAGCTACAATACCAATCCTAGCTAACATGAAGCTACAATACCAATTCTAGCTTACATGAAGCTACAATACCAATCCTAGCTAACATAAAGCTACAGTTCCAATCCTAGCTTACATGAAACTACAATACCAATCCTAGCTTACATAAAGCTGCAATACCAATCCTAGCTTACATGAAGCTACAATACCAATCCTAGGTAATATCATCTACAAATATACCATTAATTTGGCATCATATTAGCTGATATTAACACCACAATCCTGTACCAGTAGCAATGAAAACTGTATTAAAATATGCAGTAATTTAATTTACCTTTTAAAAGCCACCTACACAATTAGATAAAATATTAATATAAGTGCTTGTCAATTTCAATTAGAGATAGTGGCTTTAATGGCTTCCAGTGTTCTTAATCCATGACAATAATGAGCAATGAAAGTCTACTTTTGTAAATGTTAATAACATCTATCTGATATGAATTAGGGTATAAATTCTAGAGTAAAATAACTGGTTCTTTTTGGTATATAATATGATACTGGCTGGTGATTTATGTAACATCAGCAATTTTTTCATCTATTGATAGAGAGATACTTTTTCTGATAATTTAAGGGCTAATCTGAACATAAGTTCATGTGGTGCACCATTTCTGTACAACTATTTATGATCTCCATTGTACTAGTATCCACTTATGTCAATCTTTAAAGTGCTAGTGTACTTACCCATAATGCCAGATTAACACAGACCACTCAATCAATTATACCAGTATCAAGTTAACCCAGTAAAGATCTACTAGACCTACCTACTAGAGATGGACTGGCTTTGAACCTACAGTAGCTAGATACCTTGGCAAACATCCTTTACCACTTGACTAACACTGATATGACTGATTGGTTGATTGAATGGGGTTTTACATCCCAATAAAGAATATTTCATTTATATCAAGAACTCACCAGCTATAGGTGAAGTGGCAGAAATTTTGACCTTTGCAGTGTGCTAAGGGCAATGTGCAGGGAGGGTTCTTTGATGTGGGGGATCGCTTTTTAAGGTCTCCCCCAAAGGACTCCTTGTCACTTTCATTTCTAAATGCTAAGTGCTTGGCAAAAGAACAGTCACTACCAATTGTCAAGCCTTGGTCAGACCTGACTGGGATTTGAACCCCTCTGATATGAGTCAATACACAAATATTATACTTCTGGTAAAATGTTCTACAGATAAAATTGATATAATGACAGCAGACATGTCAGCTTACTAAGTGTCTGAGATTGTGGCTTTTTCAGATGCTTAAATGTTCACTCTATTTTGGCCTCAGCAAAATAAAAGCCATGAATTTTTAGTCATCAAGCACCACACACATTCAAACATTACAAGTATCAACATAGTACTGTAAAGTCTATAAATTGTTTCTTCTATTTTCCAATTCAATCCCTCGCCTCATCATTTCTAGCCTTTCAAAAATTTGACTGGAAGTAGGTGATTGAATTTATGAATATTATGTATACTTTTAATTTTTAGTCAATCTATTTGTTTAAATGCAGAATCAGTTAATGGTTCTTTATTAAAATTAAAACAAATGACAGTGGTTATATGAATTTTTTATTTTAAAAAAACTTTTACAGTAAAACCTGCCAACTACTTCTTTACAAAGAGCACATGTTTATTAAGACCAGTGTTATGAAATATTTTTGCTTAATATTTCAACTTTAAAATCCCCTCTATATAAAGACCATCTGTCCATTAGGACTGACAATGCTCAATACAAGTGAAGAGTTTTGACTATGGTGTAAAACCTGCCATTGTAACTCCAATCCACTCCACTCCCCTCCACTACACTCCACTACACTCCACTCCCCTCCAATACACTCCACTACATTCCCCTCCAATACACTTCCCTCCACTCCACTCACCTCCACTACCCTCCACTCCACTCCCCTCCACTACACTCCACTTCCCTCCACTCCCCTCCAATACACTCCACTACACTCCACTATATTCCACTACATTCCCCTCCAATACACTTCCCTCCACTCCCCTCCAATACACTCCACTACACTCCACTACATTCCCCTCCAATACACTTCCCTCCACTCCACTCACCTCCACTACCCTCCACTCCACTCACCTCCACTACACTCCACTTCCCTCCACTCCCCTCCAATACACTCCACTTCCCTCCACTGAACTTCACTTCCCTCCACTCCACTTCTCTCCACTCCACTCACCTCCACTACACTCCACTTCCCTCCACTCCCCTCCAATACACTCCACTTCCCTCCACTGAACTTCACTTCCCTCCACTCCACTTCTCTCCACTCCACTCCCCTCCAATACACTCCACTACACTCCACTACATTCCCCTCCAATACACTTCCCTCCACTCCACTCACCTCCACTACCCTCCACTCCACTCACCTCCACTACACTCCACTTCCCTCCACTCCCCTCCAATACACTCCACTTCCCTCCACTGAACTTCACTTCCCTCCACTCCACTTCTCTCCACTCCACTCACCTCCACTACCCTCCACTCCACTCACCTCCACTACACTCCACTTCCTCCACTCCCCTCCAATACACTCCACTTCCCTCCACTCCACTACACTCCACTCCCCTACACTACACTCCACTCCCCTCCACTCCACTCCACTCCCCTCCACTCCATTCACCTCCACTACACTCCACTCCCCTCCAATACACTCCACTCCCCTCAACTACAATCCACTCCCCTCCACTCCCCTCGGCTACACAAACTAGAAGAACATTTTGTTTGCTTCTAAAAGTTAATCCACCTGTAACTCAGGTAAAAATAATTAAAAATCATTAATTAATAAAACTGAAGGTTGTTCCTGTAATTATATTTATTTTCTTTAATTAGCTACAAGCACCACGGTAACATCACTGATAATCCCCTGTTCCCGTAGTGTAAATAAAATTAGCGAGTTAGAAGTCCAATAACTGTCAATATGTTGTGATTTTTTACAGGTATTTTAATGTTAATAAGCCAGGTATAACTGATTACTTTTGACAGGTAATTTCCGTTATTTTCTATCACAATCAATTTTAAGCAAAATAAAAGAGAAGTTATTTGGCTTAATGGTAGCTCATTGATTGGAACATGTCAAGATAAATGCCAGATAATGATAGATACCGTATTAATTCTGCAATGATGCTGAAAATTCTGTTGATTAATACCTATCTAACGAAAATTATATATACATGAAACAATATCTCCCTTAAGTAATTTTTACTGTTTTTAACATGAACAATTAATGGATATCTGATAACAAATAATACAGGGATGATGCTTTATTGTATAAATAGTCATCTTGATTTTATACCACGAGGCCATTTTGTCTTGTACATCTTTGTTCTCACAACAACTTTGTCTTGTACATCTTTGTTCATACGACGATTTTGTCTTGTACATATTTGTTGTATACCACAAGGCCATTTTGTCTTGTACATCTTTGTTCATACGACCATTTTGTCTTGTACATTTTTGTTGTATACCACAAGGCCATTTTGTCTTGTACATCTTTGTTCACACGGGGACTTTGTCTTGTACATCTTTGTTGTATACCACAAGGCCATTTTGTTTTGTACATTTTTGTTCATACGCCAATTTTGTCTTGTACGTCTTTGTTGTATACCACAAGGCGACTTTGTTTTGTACATCTTTGTTCACACAGCGACTTTGTCTTGTACATCTTTGTTGTATACCACAAGGCCATTTTGTCTTGTACATTTTTGTTCATACAACCATTTTGTCTTGTACATATTTGTTGTATACCACAAGGCGACTTTGTCTTGTACATCTTTGTTGTATACCACAAGGCCATTTTGTCTTGTACATGTTTGTTTTATACCACAAGGCCATTTTGTCTTGTACATCTTTGTTCACTAGGCGACTTTGTCTTGTACATCTTTGTTGTATACCACAAGGCCATTTTGTCTTGTACATCTTTGTTCACACAGCGACTTTGTCTTGTACATCTTTGTTGTATACCACAAGGCCATTTTGTCTTGTACATCTTTGTTCATACGACAATTTTGTCTTGTACATCTTTGTTGTATACCACAAGGCAATTTTGTCTTGTACATGTTTGTTTTATACCACAAGACCATTTTGTCTTGTACATCTTTGTTCACAAGGCGACTTTGTCTTGTACATCTTTGTTGTATACCACAAGGTGATTTTGTCTTGTACATGTTTGTTTTATACCACAAGGCGACTTTGTCTTGTACATCTTTGTTGTATATCACAAGGCCATTTTGTCTTGTACATTTTTGTTGTATACCAACAGGCGATTTTGTCTTGTACATATTTGTTGTATACCACAAGGCGACTTTGTCTTGTACATCTTTGTTGTATACCACAAGGCCATTTTGTTTTGTACATTTTTGTTCATACGCCAATTTTGTCTTGTACGTCTTTGTTGTATACCACAAGGCGATTTTGTTTTGTACATCTTTGTTCACACAGCGACTTTGTCTTGTACATCTTTGTTGTATACCACAAGGCCATTTTGTCTTGTACATTTTTGTTCATACAACCATTTTGTCTTGTACATATTTGTTGTATACCACAAGGCGACTTTGTCTTGTACATGTTTGTTTTATAGCGCAAGGCGACTTTGTCTTGTACATCTTTGTTGTATACCACAAGGCGATTTTGTCTTGTATATGTTTGTTTTATACCACAAGGCCATTTTGTCTTGTACATCTTTGTTCACTAGGCGACTTTGTCTTGTACATCTTTGTTGTATACCACAAGGCCATTTTGTCTTGTACATCTTTGTTCACACAGCGACTTTGTCTTGTACATCTTTGTTGTATACCACAAGGCCATTTTGTCTTGTACATCTTTGTTAATACGACGATTTTGTCTTGTACATCTTTGTTGTATACCACAAGGCAATTTTGTCTTGTACATGTTTGTTTTATACCACAAGACCATTTTGTCTTGTACATCTTTGTTCACAAGGCGACTTTGTCTTGTACATCTTTGTTGTATACCACAAGGTGATTTTGTCTTGTACATGTTTGTTTTATACCACAAGGCGACTTTGTCTTGTACATCTTTGTTGTATACCACAAGGCCATTTTGTCTTGTACATTTTTGTTGTATACCAACAGGGGATTTTGTCTTGTACATATTTGTTGTATACCACAAGGCGACTTTGTCTTGTACATCTTTGTTGTATACCACAAGGCCATTTTGTCTTGTACATTTTTGTTGTATACCACAAGGCGATTTTGTCTTGTACATATTTGTTGTATACCACAAGGCCATTTTGTCTTGTACATCTTTGTTCACACAGCAACTTTGTCTTGTACATCTTGGTTTTATACCACAAGGCCATTTTGTCTTGTACATGTTTGTTCACACGGCGACTTTGTCTTGTACATCTTTGTTGTATACCACAAGGCCATTTTGTCTTGTACATGTTTGTTCACACAGTGACTTTGTACTGTACATCTTTGTTGTATACCACAAGGCCATTTTGTCTTGTACATCTTTGTTCATACAACGATTTTGTCTTGTACATCTTTGTTGTATACCATAAGGCAACTTTGTCTTGTACATCTTTGTTTTATACCACAAGGCCATTTTGTCTTGTACATCTTTGTTCACACAGCGACTTTGTCTTGTACATCTTTGTTGTATACCACAAGGCCATTTTGTCTTGTACATCTTTGTTCACACGGCGACTTTGTCTTGTACATCTTTGTTGTATACCACAAGGCAACTTTGTCTTGTACATCTTTGTTCACAGGACAATTTTGTCTTGTACATCTTTGTTTTATACCACAAGGCCATTTTGTCTTGTACATCTTTGTTGTATACCACAAGGCCATTTTGTCTTGTACATCTTTGTTCACACAGCGACTTTGTCTTGTACATCTTTGTTGTATACCACAAGGCCATTTTGTCTTGTACATCTTTGTTTTATACCACAAGGCAATTTGGTCTTGTACATCTTTGTTTTATACCACAAGGCCATTTTGTCTTGTACATCTTTGTTCACAAAGAGACTTTGTCTTGTACATCTTTGTTGTATACCACAAGGCAATTTTGTCTTGTACATCTTTGTTCACAAAGAGACTTTGTCTTGTACATCTTTGTTCACACTGCAATTTTGTCTTGTACATCTTTGTTGTATACCACAAGGCAATTTTGTCTTGTACATCTTTGTTCACATGGCGACTTTGTCTTGTACATCTTTGTTCACACTGCAATTTTGTCTTGTACATAATTGTTGTATACCACACTGTGATTTTTCTAGTACGTCTATGTCGTTTTTAAATCTACTGTGTTGTTGATCTTGAATTTTTTTAACATGGCATCAGCAATTTCCCAGCTACATACTAGTACATTCACAATGACAGCAATGCTATTAATCTCCATGGATTAATCTACGAACTATGAATCTAAGTTCATATATGGGTGAGATATGCAAGTATGTTTTTTTTATCTGCCATTACTACCCTGCACTCAGGATGATGTTTTGTTAAGGTGCTAGCTAACTGAGTCAGAATGGCACAGATAGCACACACTCAGGATGAAATTTTGTTATGGTACTAGCTCACTGATTTAGCATGGCACAGATAGCACACACTCAGGATGACATTTTGTTAAGGTGCTAGCTCACTGAGTCAGTATGGCACAGATAGCACACACTCAGGATGATATTTTGTTACAGTGCTAGCTCACTGAGTCAGTATGGCACAGGCAGCACACACTCAGGATGACATTTTGTTACGGTGCTAACTCACTGAGTCAGTATGGCACAGATAACACACACTCAGGATGACATTTTGTTCAGGTGCTAGCTCACTGAGTCAGTATGGCACAGACAGCACACACTTAGGTTGACATTTTGTTAAGGTGCTAGCTCACTGAGTCAGTATGGCACAAACAGCAAACACTCAGGATGACATTTTGTTAAGGTGCTAGCTCACTGAGTCAGTATGGCACAGACAGCACACACTCAGGATGACATTTTGTTCAGGTGCTAGCTCACTGAGTTAGTATGGCACAGATAGCACACACTCAGGATGACATTTTGTTACGGTGCTAGCTCACTGAGTCGGTATGGCACAGATAACACACACTCACAATGACATTTTGTTCAGGTGCTAGCTCACTGAGTCAGTATGGCACAAATAGCACACACTCAGGATGACATTTTGTTAAGGTGCTAGCTCACTGAGTCAGTATGGCACAGACAGCACACACTCAGGATGATATTTTGTTAAGGTGCTAGCTCACTGAGTCAGTTTGGCACAAATAGCACACACTCAGGATGACATTTTGTTAAGGTGCTAGCTCACTAAGTCAGTATGGCACAGACAGCACACACTCAGGATGATATGTTGTTAAGGTGCTAGCTCACTGAGTCAGTATGGCACAGACAGCACACACTCAGGATGATATTTTGTTAAGGTGCTAGCTCACTGAGTCAGTATGGCACAGATAGCACACACTCAGGATGACTTTTTGTTAAGGTGCTTGCTCACCAAGTCAATAAGCCTTTGACAAGCATACAATGCCCCCAGGCACTGATTGAACCAGTCCATACTCTGTCTGTATAATGCTGATTGCCAGATGAGGAAGCAAGATCTCAAGTTTTAAAGTTTTATGTATGATCTGGCCAATTTACCGGGTAATTCAAATGCAACTGTTTGATAATAGCTGAAACATATATATGCTACATTTTCGGAAGACTCAGGGTGGTAGGTTTCACATTACATTTTCAAATCAGCAATTTTTCAGCTATTCGTGATGATAAAGTTTAATGCAATTGAGCATTGAGTGTTTCTGACTTGTATTGTAACCAAGTACACACTTATATTGACCTTTAAATTGCTAGCATGCTCGCCCGCAATGTTGCAAATAAGCTGACATTGCGAGATAAGTTGCCGATCTCTCGATCAGTCTGTTAGCAAAGTGTAAAAGTTATCAAGGGACATTATAATAATAAGGTGTTTCTGTACTTAAAAGAAGTTAAGTAATATAAAACAAAACATTGGAAACTCAGACACTTGTCAAGTTAAATCTAAAACTCGTCATCCTGACGCCATACAGTAACCTAATACAACCAAGTTACTTCAGAGAACCACTCAAAATGAACCTAGAACCAAAATGGAAAAGTCAATTACAACAGCAGATATTTATTTCAGAGTCTGTAATTGGATTAAAAAAGACTTGAAACTTAATATAAATTACCAAAACAGAAATATATTGCCTAACTGACCACATTAAATTATATAATTATATCCCATTTAAAACTCAATTACCTATCAATCTGTTTGGCTGTAAAAGACATGTCAAACAAACCTAATTTGCATATTTTTTTGTGTACAAATTGACCATTAATGGACTTCTAATCATTTTGTTGTTAAGACATACTTTATATATTTATTTATAAACTGTGTTTAATCTGACCATTGATGGATAAATGATTTCATTTTAAATCAGTTCTAGAGACGCCCATCTGCTTTGGAAGACATCATGGCAGACAGTGGACAGACGAAATAAAATGTAGTTTGATAAATGAGAAGTAAAATGAAGAGTTAATTTCTGTTTTAAAATATTCATTAAACATGTAAAAAAAAATGTAAAGAAGAATTTATCTAAACTGAACACTATCCATTATCTTTTTTTTGCGACTTAAATCAATGGTTCTAACATGCATTTTTTTGCTTTTCTCTGCAGTGTCTTGTTTTTGCTACTTTATCATTGACTTGTATTGTGTACTGTTCTTGGTTGTGTTGGCTGTTTCATCATTGATTTGTATTGTGTAATGTTCTTGGTTGAGTTGGCTGTTTCATCAATGACTTGTATTGTGTTGTGTTGTGTTCTTGTTTGTGTTGGCTCTTTCATCACTGATGTGTATTGTGTCGTGTTCTTGGTTGTGTTTGGCTGTTTCATCACTGATGTGTATTGTGTTGTGTTGTTGACTGTGTTTGGCTGTTTCATCAGGCATTGACTTGTATCATGTTGTGTTCTTGGTTGTGTTGGCTGTTTCATCACTGATATGTATTGTGTAATGTTCTTGGTTGTGTTGGCTGTTTCATCATTGACTTGTATTGTGTACTGGTCTTGGTTGTGTTTGGCTGTTTCATCACTGATGTGTATTGTGTCGTGTTCTTGGTTGTGTTTGGCTGTTTCATCACTAATGTGTATTGTGTCGTGTTCTTGGTTGTGTTGACTGTTTCATCACTGATGTGTATTGTGTTGTGTGCTTGGTTGTGTTGACTGTTTCATCACTGGATTGTATTGTGCTGTGTTCTTGGTTTCTTAGGCAAATTTTAAGCTACTCTTCTAAGGACCCTAAGCACAAGTTGTCAAGTTTGTATACATTTCTTTTGAATCTCTGTTGTGACATGTATGTAATTGTTGTTTTAGCTTTTGTTCTGCCATTCTGTAACCTCCTGTAAATCCATCTGACTAATTACACATATGGTCTGTTATAAAGTACATTTTTCTATGAAATATAATTTTGACTCTAATGAAATAATGATTTTTCTTGAAAACAGTCGATTGAATTATTTCAGCAAAGGATAAAATGGCAGCATGTTTCTGCATGGTTTTAAAAAGGGTCAAAATTTGGGATTTCCCAAACAATCCAGAACTAATAACATTTGTGAGGCTTATTGTTGAAATAAAAACCTTATTTTATATTGATGAACAGCAAAACCGAAATCTGTCTGACCCGGAATATAGAAGTATGCTATTCTTACTTGATTGTGAAATCTAATGGTGTTTTATAGAATGATATAACTCATGAAATAATGACAGAATTTATTAAAACGAACAAAAACAAATTTAATTAAGT
The DNA here is from genome assembly GCA_029721355.1 of Tegillarca granosa. Classification (NCBI taxonomy): domain Eukaryota; kingdom Metazoa; phylum Mollusca; class Bivalvia; order Arcoida; family Arcidae; genus Tegillarca; species Tegillarca granosa. Next base: position 41,856,589 of record CM056605.1, read on the forward strand.
TGTCTAACAATTTACAAATTTGAATGATCGTTAACATTTGATCATTAAACCGTCTCGGAGAACATGATCTTACATAATTTGATTTGAGATTTAAACCCATGTTATATCAGCAATAAAAACAAAGTTATTGTTGCTTAGGGATTTAATGATGTTTTTTTAAATTTTTCTTTTTCTTTCTTTCTTTCTTTCTTTTTTTTTTTTTTGACATTGACAAATATACTGTAAATAAATATTAGTTTTAATTAATTTGTTTTTGATGTCTTTATCAAAATATTTTTAGTTTTACAGTAATATGTATAATTGTTTTTAGACAAAATATCATAGAATTGTTAATATTTGTGGAGTAAAATTTTTGGGTGGTTTTTGTAATTTTAAAAAAATGTTTAGTGAATATTTTATGGAATTATATATTTTAAATAATTCACATTTGGGGCTGTGGTAATAACACTTTTTTGTTTATAATCAATCCCACAAAATGTATGAAACTGTTGAAATTCAAGCCACAAATTTTGTAAATTGACAAAACTTTGAGTTTTGAGTTTTAGTTAACTCTGAGTTTAGTTTTTAGTTAACTCTGAGTTTAGTTTTTAGTTAACTCTGAGTCTGGTTTTTAGTTAACTCTGAGTCCGGTTTTTAGTTAACTCTGAATCTGGTTTTTAGTTAACTCTAAGTTTAGTTTTTAGTTAACTCTGAGTTTAGTTTTTAGTTAACTCTGAATCTGGTTTTTAGTTAACTCTGAGTCTTGTTTTTAGTTAACTTTGAGTCTGGTTTTTAGTTAACTCTGAGTTAAGTTTTGAGTTAACTGTGAGTCTGGTTTTTAGTTAACTGTGAGTCTGGTTTTTAGTTAACTCTGAGTTTAGTTTTTAGTTAACTCTGAGTTTAGTTTTTAGATAACTCTGAATCTGGTTTTTAGTTAACTCTGAGTTTGGTTTTTAGTTAACTCTGAGTTAAGTTTTTAGTCAACTGTGAGTCTGGTTTTTAGTTAACTTTGAGTCTAGTTTTTAGTTAACTCTGAGTTTAGTTTTTAGTTAACTCTGAGTTTAGTTTTTTAGTTAACTCTGAGTTTAGTTTTTAGTTAACTCTGAGTTTGGTTTTTAGTTAACTCTGAGTTTGGCTTTTAGTTAACTCTGAGTTTAGTTTTTAGTTAACTCTGAGTTTAGTTTTTAGTTAACTGTGAGTCTGGTTTTTAGTTAACTCTGAGTCTGGTTTTTAGTAAACTCTGAGTCTGGTTTTTAGTTAACTGTGAGTTTAGTTTTTAGTTAACTGTGAGTCTGGTTTTTAGTTAACTCTGAGTCTGGTTTTTAGTCAACTCTGAGTCTGGTTTTTAGTTAACTCTGAGTTTAGTTTTTAGTTAACTCTGAGTTTAGTTTTTAGTTAACTTTGAGTCCGGTTTTTAGTTAACTTTGAGTCCAGTTTTTAGTTAACTCCGAGTCTGGTTTTTAGTTAACTCTGAATCTGGTTTTTAGTTAACTCTGAGTCTGGTTTTTAGTTAACTCTGAGTTTAGTTTTTAGTTAACTCTAAAGTCTGGTTTTTAGTTAACTCTGAGTCTGGTTTTTAGTTGACTCTGAGTTTAGTTTTTAGTTAACTCTGAGTTTAGTTTTTAGTTAACTCTGAGTCTGGTTTTTAGTTAACTCTGAGTCTGGTTTTTAGTTAACTCTGAGTTTAGTTTTTAGTTAACTCTAAAGTCTGGTTTTTAGTTAACTCTGAGTCTGGTTTTTAGTTCACTCCGAGTTTGGTTTTTAGTTAACTCTGAATCTGGTTTTTAGTTAACTCTGAGTTTGGTTTTTAGTTAACTCTGAGTCTGGTTTTTAGTTAACTCTGAGTCTGGTTTTTAGTTAACTCTAAGTCTGGTTTAAAGTTGCATAAGTTCACCCATTATTGAAAAAATAATCAATTTTCTAAAAATATTTTTTTAATCAATATAAATTGATTATTATAACGATCAGTGCAATTCATTTTCTTAAATTCACTATTATTAGCACACAGTAAATAGAAATCCCAAAAGTTTGGGTAACTCAATAATATGTTAATTATCAGCTTGGAGCACGTGCAGAAGTCCTACATGTACATGTTTATGTAAACAATGACTTATGCAGAAAGAAGACATGTTTATGTGAGAATGGCAACAGATTCTGCAAAGAAAAAAAAAGGGCCAACTAGGACAAACTGACTCCAAATCGGCCAGGCTCAGATGGAAAATAAAACTTCATTTTGGTTTGGATATGCATGACAATGTGGCTGCATTGTTCTTACATACATTCTTTTTCGTTGTTTGTTGACACTGCCAAATTTTTGATAAAGATCTTCTAAAATAATATCTATGGTAGATCAAACTAGCAGTAAGTTTCCCCATGAATTTTAACGTAAGTAAAGGTTTCATCATGGAACAAAGTATTACATTTTTCATGAGAGGCATAGACTGCATAGTTAAGAAAAAAAATGTGCCATTTATATATTATGCATAGGAAAACTTAATGCAGCTTTAAATATGTTTAACAGTTTGGACAGATTTTTGGTTTACACATGGTTCAGTTGTCACAAGTTCTACTGTAACTATAAATGCACAAATTGCAACATCTGCACATTACAATACTTGGCTATAGATTCCATCTTCATCATAGTCATTATCATTTTGACACAGTTCTGTATTATGACAATGTATGTTTCATACAACAGTGAATGAGTCAATTTCAAGTTTAATTTCTTTTTAAACACAGACAAGATCAATAAACTCGGAACACACGTAATGTCAGCTAGAACAACAAAACAAAATGTATTTAACAAGACATAAAAACTCATATTCAAAACAGTTAAAACTAATTAAAAATTGAGTTGTCATCCTTGTTTCAAAGAGGCGTGTAATTAATCAGGGGAGGTAATAAAAATCATAAAAGGCGTTGATACAGTTCGCTATTGACTGTTAAATGAGAGACTTTGTGCTTTTCAGTTTGACCTCTCTACTAAAATAAAACTGCACTAAAATTCAGTGTAAGGAATTTTGGTGAAAAATGGTGGATGGGGAGGATGAGATAGGATTAACCGTGTTTCATGCTCAGTCAAGATTCTTTCACTTAGTATATCGAGGTGGTCAGTTTTCATATCATGGAGGAAACTGAAGTGCCAGGAGAAAACAACCAACCTTTGGCAAGCAGACTGAAAAATTTCTCAAACTTAGATGGTTGGAATTTGAACATTGGCAGTGATAGGCACTGTGATCTGTTAGTACACACAATTTGACAACTCATCCATCGAGGCATACATTGAGCTAAAGGGAGATTGACTAAGATATTTCTGTTCAAAAAAAATTCTTTCTTAACCAATCAAATGATGGATCTGGATTATAAAATTTTCATACAGAAATAAGTTTAATTGTTACAGAATGACAACATGAGATAAATGACCATGGGAGATAAATGACCACAGGGGATAAATGACCACAGGAGATAAATGACCACATGAGATAAATGACCATGGGAGATAAATGACCACAGGGGAAAATGACCACAGGAGATAAATAACCATAGGACATAAATGACCATAGGAAATTAATGACAACAGGACATAATTGACCACAGGAGATAAATGCAATAAAAAGGTAGGATAGAAAATCAAAAAATCTGATGATTATGTTCTTTTGTTTAAAAAAAACTGTCAGTTTCTGGTGCCTGAAAAATGAACGTGACATGACTATCAGTTTGATCAGGAAATAAATATTACTGCTATCACTCAATCAAATCTCGATAATGTATTAAATAAAAATAATGTGATACAGGCTTATAATGTTGTACAACCCAGTACACTGATTTTGTCCGTTAATATTGTATCTTAGAATCAACTGAAATCATTCTATATCTCCGATAAATATATCAGAATAAATTGAAAAATAGAAGGAAAATGACAATGACGTTAGTACAGAGAAATAAATACGGAGATTTTACATCAGACAAAAAATTGAATTGTGAGACAGAGGGTTATCTTACAGACTGGTGTCAATATTGAAAATGTAACGCCACTATAAGCTCGGAGAAAAGGACTGCAAACCATATACTTTCTGTCCATTAAAAATAAATTTCAAATTAATCAGATTTTAAATACTGTTAAACAAATTTTTGTGTATCAATGAAAAAATCAGTATGTTTAAAATGAAGTTTATTTACAAAAATTTACGGATTAAAAAATAATTTTCTTATATTAAACAAAAAGAAAACAAAATTTTCTGATTAATTTAATGTAAGTTATAAGATTTACTCAAGCAAGTATTTTCAATAATGATATATTATAAGGTTATGTAAAATAGATTAAAAAATGAATGAATTTCATGCAAATTCATTTTAAGGTCTGATAATGGTCAGACATCCTGCTGTTCTACTGACTTAGGAAATTAATAAACTGAGAAAGAATTTAGAGTTTTCATAATATCTTAGAATCAGATCAGACGCTTTTACATCAACCGTAAAATAAGGTTATATAAGCTCGAAAAGAAAATTCATGAAGTTTTATAATACAGAATTGTCTGGGTTACCTCCCCTGTTAAGATAATCGAAGCATACAGTTGTCTTAATTCTGCAAACAACTTGTTAAATGTATTTTTACAACCAGAAAAATATGGTCTCTAAGAACAGGTAGTTGCTATATACATGTTCTTTTGGGTTTAAATGTGAGGCATAAAGGACCTATAGAGCAGATAATCTATATATAACCTGGGTTTTTTTTTGGTTGTTAAGCTTTACTTTTACTTTTGCTTTAATGGGGTTTTACATCCCAGTCGGGAATATTTCACTTATATAGAGATGTCACCAGCTATTGGTGAAGTAGCAGAAATATTGACCATTCAGTGTGCTTAGGGATATGTGCAGAGAGGATTCTTTAGCATGTCATGCCTACCATGACACAGGGCATCGGATTTTAAGGTGTCCTACGAACGACCCAATGAATTTCATTTCCTAATGCTGAGTGCCTGGCAAAAGAACAGTCACTTACTATTTTTATGTCTTGGTTTTTTCTTCAAATACATATATAAATTCAAAGTCAAATTCTAAACCTTGTATCAATAGGAGTTGAGTAATGGTGCTGTAACACACAGTCAAAATTCCTTCACTTGTATAAAGGTACGGTAAGTCAGTCCAGTTATAGTTGAGGAAAATGAAAAACCTCCATGGAGAAAACCAATGATTTCTAAAACTAAACTGTTCTGTGATCAGTAGAGAGGTGCCATGATCAGTAAAGAGGCACTAAAAGGTTCTGTGATCAGTAGAGGGGTCGTGATCAGAAGAGAGGTGCCATGATCAGTAAAGAGGCATTGAGAGGCTCTGTGATCAGTAGAGGGGTGCTGTGATCAGTAAAAAGGCACTGAGAGATTCTGTGATCAGAAAAGAGGTTCTGTGATCAGTAGAGAGGCACTGAGAGTTTCTATGATCAGTAGAAAGGTGCTGTGATCAGTAAATAGGCACTGAGAGGTTCTGTGATTAGAAGAGAGGTGCTGTGATCAGTAAAGAGGCATCGAGAGGTTCTGTGATTACAAGAGAGGTGCTGTGATCAGTAAAGAGGCACTGAGGGGTTCTGTGATCAGAAGAGAGGTGCTGTGATCAGTAAAGAGGCACTGAGAGGTTCTGTGATTAGAAGAGAGGTGCTGTGATCAGTAAAGAGGCACTGAGAGGTTCTGTGATCAGAAGAGAGGTGCTGTGATCAGTAAAGAGGCACTGAGAGGTTCTGTGATTAGAAGAGAGGTGCTGTGATCAGTAAAAAGGCACTGAGAAATTCTGTGATCAGAAGAGAGGTTCTGTGATCAGTAGAGAGGCACTGAGAATTTCTATGATCAGTAGAAAGGTGTCGTGATCAGAAGAGAGGTGCTGTGATTAGTAAAGAGGCACTGAGAGGTTCTGTGATTAGAAGAGAGGTGCTGTGATCAGTAAAGAGGCACTGAGAGGTTCTGTGATCAGAAGAGAGGTGCTGTGATCAGTAAAGAGGCACTGAGAGGTTCTGTGATTAGAAGAGAGGTGCTGTGATCAGTAAAGAGGCACTGAGAGGTTCTGTGATTAGAAGAGAGGTGCTGTGATCAGTAAAAAGGCACTGAGAGGTTCTGTGATTAGAAGAGAGGTGCTGTAATCAGTAAAAAGGCACTGAGAGATTCTGTGATCAGAAGAGAGGTTCTGTGATCAGTAGAGAGGCACTGAGAGTTTCTATGATCAGTAGAAAGTTGCCGTGATCAGAAGAGAGGTGCTGTGATCAGTAAAGAGGCACTGAGAGGTTCTGTGATTAGAAGAGAGGTGCTGTGATCAGTAAAGAGGCATCGAGAGGTTCTGTGATTAGAAGAGAGGTGCTGTGATCAGTAATTTAGAGGCACTGAGAGGTTCTGTGATCAGAAGAGAGGTGCTGTGATCAGTAAAGAGGCACTGAAAGGTTCTGTGATCAGAAAAGAGGTGCTGTGATCAGTAAAGAGGCACTGAGAGGTTCTGTGATTTGTAGAGAGGTGCTGTGATCAGTAAGGAGGCCCTGAGAGGTTCTGTGATTAGTAGAGAGGTGCTGTGATCAGTTAAGATGCATTGAGAGGTTCTATGATCAGTAGAGAGGTGCCTTGATCAGTAAAGAGGCACTGAGAGGTTCTGTGATCAGAAGAGAGGTGCCTTGGTCAGTAAAGAGGCACTGAGAGGTTCTGTGATCAGAAGAGAGTTGAGTGGAGTGGAGTAATGGAGTTTTAAGCCCCAGTCAAGATTCTTTTACTTATTTCGATGTGGTCAGTTCTGGGATGGTGGAGGAAACCGAAGTGCCCAGAGAAAACCACCGAACTTTGGCAAGCGAACTGATAAACTTTCTCACACTAGGATCTGTCCCCAATGGAATTCGAACCCAGGCGGTGAGAGGCACTGGAGAGGTGCTGTGATCAGTAAACTTGTGCTTTTGAACACTAGGCCACTGAAGTCCCTTGTATTAACAGGAATGCATTATAAATTTACTTCCATTCTCAATTAAGTATGGTTAAACACAAATTTACAGTCATTCTAAAATAAGTGTTGTACTATGTCATCTTATGGTGATCTATTTTACAGTCATTCTCAAATAAGTATGGTAATTTTTGGAATTATGGTGATATATTTAACACCAAGGAATATAACTTATGGTAATACATTTAACAGAAATTAAATACAAATTTACAGTCATTCTCAGATAAGTGCAGTAAATTACTGACCAATAGTGATTTATTTGACAGGTTTCATATGGAGTAAATCAATCTTATTAAATATTGTCAATCAAGTTCCTTACAGTTATGCTAATAAATAGAAATACAATGAATGCACTACTGTAACTATATGTTTTGATTGGATTTGAGTTATGGTTTTTTACACCTTTCACTTATATAAAGTGGTAAGTTCAGGGATGGTGGAGGAAACCAGAATGTTGAAGAAAACAACAAACCTTTGGCAAGCAAACTGACTAACTTTCTCACACTAAAGCATTTCTTAAGTGGGAATTAGTTCTAGGCAGTGAGAGGTAAGACTATATATAAGTCAACCCATGTCAAAACCACTAAATATATTTATAATAACAGTGCCAATAGGGCCTGTTTTACTCATCTGGAACACCTTTAAGTTGTGTTTTAATTAATCTAAAGACAAAAGCTCAGAAAAGTCTATAGACTTATTTCTCTTTGTTATTTCCCCTCTTATTCTAAAAATCAATCAATTTCTAAGACTTGGAGACATTTTATTTGTTGCCATGGAGATGAGATAAATACTTGCACCCTACTGTTCTTTTTGTGGATTAACTAAGTTTCAAACTCGTTATATACTTGTCTTAGTGTGGGTGTCACCAATAAACTTGTCACCATAGTAACCAAACTTACATTTATTTTGGGCATCCTCAGTGGCAAAGTGTAAAATGTGGACTGGATTGGACCGATGGATTTGATTGGACTCCACATTTTACACTTTGCCGGCCTCAGTTAAGATTCAAATATATAAAAGTCATTTTAACCTGATGACATTTTGGAGTTGGGGCCAGATGAAAGAAGGGGGATTACTAAGTAGATGGCTGAGCAGTCTTAAGATCACAACCAAACCCATTACTTAGGTTGGAATTTTACTGGGGACAGAACATACTGTAAGAGAGTTTGTCAAAAGGTCAGTGGTTTTCTTCAAATACTTTTGAGTCTTCTCCACCATTCCCAAATGACTGGTCTCAACATAAGTAAAAGAATCTTGCCCGAAGCCTAAAATACCATCTCCTCCTCTCGAATCAAATATCTTCATATCCTATGACATTACCCATAATTGGGATGGACGCTTGTAGATTAAGACCGATTGAACTAATAAAGATATATATATTAACTAAATACATTGTAAGCTGAGATTAAATTGAAGAAGATAGAAAAATGTGGTCTGACACCTCTGAAGTAATAGAGGAAATCAGACTAACCCGAGTAATGCTAGTAATGCTCTAGGCTGACTTGAATGAAAGGCTTCTAGCCAGTAGCATATATCCTTCATTTACGATTATCCCTGATAAAATGTAATCCCGAGACTTAGAAGAAAATTATTTCAAACATTTAGTTAGCTTCATTAAGCCTTAACCAGACAAATAAAAATACATTCATCGTCTCAAATGGAAAAAAGGTATTTATGTTGTAAAACATTTACAACAAAGTCTGACATTATAAAATCAGGTCAAAATTACAAAAGCAACAAATTAGAAGAATTGTTTAATCAAAATTATACAAATAAAATTTAAAAAAACATGATGAATTTAAATTGCAGAGTTTCACTAATGTCTGGGGGCCTGATGCCAAGTGGTTTAAAATGTTGGCTTAAAAATCACAGTAACTTTTATCTTTCTGTTTGATCCTTGAGTGAGAAAGTCTGACATTTTGTTTGCTGACAGTTGGTGGTGTTTCTGGGCAGTACGTGTCCCCACCTGTATATTTTCCATGGAATCCAGCATGTAGTATTGGAACTAAATGTACATACACATGGAAATTCCATGGACATACACATGGAAATTCCATGGACAAAGTATGTAAAAAATCTGTTGACTGTGTGGATTATTGGAAACATATGTATGTGGATATTCCACAAATCAGTGACACATCTATGTAAAAGTCCACTGAAATTCCATTAAAACTCTGTGAACTTGTATGTGAAAAAAATCAGTGACAATTTTTTAAAAAGAGATCCATACAGATTAAGTATTGCTAGAGAGCATCAGGAAAAAGATGGCAACTATGTGGTAATAACTTTCGAATACTGTTACTGTACTGGATTTACTTTTATACTAATAGGGTATGTTAGTCACGTCATGTAATTAACTTTGATCGATTCAAGATTTCCAGATTCAAGAACGATTGGAGTGATTAAAAACTGCATTAAATGACAACCGCATAACTATCTGTAATTTGACATAACTGATTGTAACATTTGTTCTTCGATATCAAATCATAAAACACTTGCATTATGATTAGTGTGCCTGGAATACCTATGGCAGTTATAGCACCATGATACTCATATCTCAACAGTTTTATGGTCATATCTAAAATTCTATTAATGCTTGATCAAATGACTGTGATGTTAAAATTAAATTCTCTGGTCATATATGACATAAAAATTAAGTGATACCAATAGATGTAACAGCCATGTTGTTGGATGTTGCTATGGGTTGGCATTGATTTAACAGCCATGTTGTTGGATGTTGCTATAGGTTGGCACAGCATAATGTATTGTTTGTGTCACATATTCGCTGGCAATTATGGTCTGATAATACAATTAGGATTTGCTGTAGGCAAAACACACAGTAAATATAAATATATATATTCTGAATAAAATCAAAGATGCTAGCTGAGATATTCAAGCCTTAATTGGCATGATTCACACACACACACACACACACACACACACACACACACACACACACACACACACACACACACACACACATGTCATATCAGAGGAAATTCAAATATCCCAAAATCTTAGAAGACCAAAAAAAGAGATAAAATAAAGTTATGGTAATTAAATACAATACATATGTTATATTTCACTAGAGACTTGCAAAAAAGTATTTCTAAAAAAATCATTTTTTAATTTTTTTTTACATACATGTACATGTATATATAAAACTACATTTGAAAAATAAAAACAAAACAAAACAGAAAAGTGTATTTCTTAACCAATCTTTATGAACTTTTTTTTTTGCCAAGCACCCAGCATTAAGGCATGAAAGTCACCGTTCTTTCGGATGGGGACTTAAAATAAACGAGGTCCCGTGTCATGGCAGGCATGGCACGATAAAAAACCCTGCTGTATAATCCCATCAGCGCAACACACAGGCAAAATTTCTGCACTTTCGCCTATAGCTGGCGACATCTCGATATAAGTGAAATATTCTTGACTGGGACGTTAAACCACATTACTCAACTCAACTCTATGAACTTTTTACTGTAAAAAATACAAATGATAGTAGTTTAAAAAAAAAATCAAAATTGAATATACAGCAGTAGACCATCATGTTTCATTATTTAAAAAAGAGGTTTTTAGGTACAAGATGTTTGATTAAAAAAACAAATTTTAAGACTTAAAAACAACTTGCTATATTTGTTAATGTTGTTGAAATTCTACTTGTCAGAAGAGATCTTTGATAATTGTATTAATATGATGAAGTGGAGTGATTTGACCCTATTATTAAGAGGAGACATTACTTAATGTAGAAGTATTTTTTCCTAAGTCTAGTACTTACAGTACAGTACTTTATCAACCAGTCTATTTGTCTAAATGCTCTTATTTAATGACATTACTTACAGGGGTTTCAGTGACCAAGTACTCAAAAAGCATGCTTATGGATCACATTGCATCTTACCACCTACCGGTAAGTCTGGTAAATCTTTAGTGTGTGAAGGTTTGTAAGTTCACTTGCCAATACGATCAGTTTTTTTTTTCAGGTACACAGGTTTCTCCATCATCCCAGAACACTTTGAAATAACATAAATTGCTTTTAAATCATAAAAATTCCTTGATATTTGAAATTCTATATTCAATGGACCATAACAAGTACCGTTTCATTGCATCACAAAAACACCTTTTTAGCTTCTGACAAAGCTCTATCAAGCAAAAGATAGCTTTATTTGTCATCAAAATATTTTATGTTCTTTTTACAATTTTCTTTAAGAATTCAAACTTGAACTCAACAATTGAGTGCAAAATAGACAAGATTTGAAAAAGCAAAGTCAGAAAGGAAAGGGAAATGGATTCCATTTGGAAATGAGAACTCTTTTATGTGTGAGATATTAAAATCAAAGGACAACAAAATTCCTTGATTCCTTAAAAATACACCTTCATTTAGAAATACATTGATATAAATGAGCTAATGAACTTTCTAGAAAACAACATCCAACTTAAATCATTTTTAAGTCATAAAATTTCTTTGACATTTTTAATCCTACATTCATTGGACCATAATAATTACTCGAATCATTGCGTCACAAAAACACATTTTTAGCTTCTGACAAAGCGCTATAAAGCAAAACAATGTTTAATATGTCATTACAAAATTTAATGGTTTTTTCACAATTTTCTTCGATAAATTGACAAGTCGTGATTCAAAGCTATAATTATACAAGGCAGCTGTCTGTCAGATATTTCATGACTGAATAAGCAAAATATTTTCAAATATTAAGAATGAGACAATCAATAATGCATTTAAAAGTTTTCTGTCAATTTAAAGAATTTTAAAAGATAAAAACAATCACATATTAGATTTCCACCAAAACAGAGATCAAGGTCAAAACCAAGCTTAGAATTGTATGCTTTTATTTGCAGTCCAAATGCAAAATGTTTAAAATATAATGGAACCTGACCAGATCAAGATTATAAAAATAAATAAATAAATAAATAAATAAATAAATAAATAAATAAATAAATAAATAAATAAATAAATAAATAAATAAAAAATATAGTAAATAAAATAAAAAAATAAATAAAATAAATAATAAATAAATAAATAAAACAAATAGATAAATAAATAGATAAATAAATAAATAAATAAATAAATAAATAAATAAATAAATAAAAAATATAGTAAATAAAATAAAAAAATAAATAAAATTAATAATAAATAAATAAATAAAGAAAACAAATAGATAAATAAATAAATAAATAAATAAATAAATAAATAAATAAATAAATAAATAAATAATAAATAAATAATATAGTAAATAAATAAATAAATAATAAAAAGTATTACACACTAGTATAAAGAGATGGTTGAGGAAACTAGAGTGTCTGTTCAAAACACTAAACTCAGCAAGCAAACTGACAAACAAAGATCTGAACTTAGGCAGTTAAAGGCATGACATAAGCATGTAGCTTAGACCTCTCAGGCACCAAGGTCTCCAATGAATAGATAGAAAAGGGCAATCTAAAAGAAAACAGGAGATTTCATTACTCCACTCCACTTAACTTAGAAAAAAAGACATAAAAATAAACAATTTATAAAACTCAATGTACTGGCAACAAAAGCAACTTGTGTCTTGTATAGTAAAATCTTCAAAAGATAGTCAGATATTTGTAACAGCTGATAGAAAACCAAATGTTTTCATCATTCATTTATATAAATCTGGAAACAACAAGAATTCCACAGATTTAAAGGTCTCGTCTGGTTAGTTATTGATCGAGTAGAAATACATAACTTTAACAAAAACTTTCACATTTTGACACCCCGCTGCCACCTATGATGGCACCTGAAAGGTAACACAGAAGTCTCTTCTAATGACAATGCAAGGCTTGACAAAAACACTAGAATTTATTGGATTAGATTTCAATGTACTATGTGACTAATTGATTACCATGTATTATGTGACTGACTGATTTCCATGTACTATGTGACTGACTGATTTCCATGTACTATGTGACTGACTGATTTTCATGTACTATGTGACTGCCTGATCTCCATGTACTATGTGACTGACTGATTTCCATGTACTATGTGACTGCCTGATTTTCATGTACTATGTGACTGCCTGATCTCCATGTACTATGTGACTGACTGATTTTCATGTACTATGTGACTAACTGATTTCCATGTACTATGGGACTGACTGATTTCCATGTACTATGTGACTGACTGATTTCCATGTACTATGTGACTGACTTATTTCCATGTACTATGTGACTGACTGATTTCCATGTACTTTGTGACTGACTGATTTCAATGTACTATGTGACTGACTGATTATCATGTTCTATGTGACTGACTGATTTCCATGTACTTTGTGACTAACTGAATTCTATGTACTAAGTGACTAACTAATTGCCATGTACTATGTGACTGACTGATCATCATGTACTATGTGACTGACTGATCTCCATGTACTCAGTGACTGACTGAATTCCATGTACTATGTGACTGACTGATCTCCATGTACTAAGTCACTGACTGATTACCATGTACTATGTGACTGACTGATCTCCATGTACTATGTGACTGACTGATTTTCATGTACTATGTGACTAACTGATTTCCGTGTACTATGTGACTAACTGACTTCCATGTACTATGTGACTGACTGATTTCCATGTACTATGTGACTGACTGATTTCCATGTACTATGTGACTAACTGATTTCCATGTACTCTGTGACTGATTTCCATGTACTATGTGACTAACTGATTTCGATGTACTACTTGACTGACTGATTTCCATGTACTATGTGACTGATTTCCATGTACTATGGAACTGACTGATTTCCATGTACTATGTGACTGACTGATTTCCATGTACTATGTGACTGACTGATTTCCATGTACTATGGGACTGACTGATTTCCATGTACTATGTGACTGACAGATTTCCATGTACTAGGTGACTAACTGATTTCAATGTACTTTGGGACTGACTGATTTCCATGTACTATGTGACTAACTGATTTCCATGTACTCAAGGGACTGACTGATTTCCATGTACTATGTGACTAACTGAATTCCATGTACTATGCGACTGACTGATTTCCATGACTATGTGACACTGACTAATTTCCATGTACTAGGAATATGTGTAGCGTTCATATAGATAATGGTATTTAAGGCCCCAGTTAAGATTCTTTATCTTATGTAGAGGAGCATTCAGATTCAGGGATGGAGGGGGAAACTGGAGTACCCAAGGGAAAAAAGTCAAACTTCAAAAAGCTATAATATGCCTTTATTTGATTTTTTACAAAAATGCAGATTGATTGGTTGCAATGATTAACATTGCATCAGCAATTTTTTCAGCTATTTCAAAATTTATATTAATTAAATAAATTTCCAGAAGATGTTTCACAGAATTTATTTATTTACAATTATTTTATAATAAATGTTTTACATAAGTATCTTAATATACGTTTCAGATTCTTATTAAAATGAAAGTCTGATTGTGTGAGGGCAATCTCTTAAAACAGTGAATATACTTATAACTTTTTAATTCACACATAAAGGAATTATTAACACAGAGTTAATTATGCCAGTTATTATGCTGAATGCCCTTACAACATCAACGGTAATTAAAATTGTAATTATATTTGCTAAACTATAAAGTTATAATTAACCCTATCTAATTAGTTTGTTTTTCGTGCAGTAAAAACCTCATTTTAAGACCCCTCCTTAATGTTGCTTATGACCTAGCTTATTACCACATGCCTAAAGTATTTTAGTCTTAAATTCTTTTTCTTTGATGTTTTTCTTAATTAAAACTTCCTCCATTAATCACAACCAACCATCCCCCCACCATCATAATACATAAAATATGACTGAACAAATGGTGTTCATTGTGCAAGAGATTTTAATGATGATAAAGCCTTCAAGGGAGATAACTTTAAGAACAATCACTTCTATGACTGAATATTGAAAATTTTTATCTGTTTTTTTCTTAATTATTATTTTGATTTTTTATTTGATTTTTTATTCATTCATTCATTCATTCATATTTATCTATTTTTCCATTTAATATTTTCATCCATAATCATCATTTTATCATGTAGATTTATTAGTAATCATGTGACCTTTTTACAACTGACAGTTACCAATGTAACAAAAATTCCTACTTTTTCTGATTCTTTATCCTTCATCTATATAATCCTTATTTTACCACTTTATAATACAAATTCAACAGGAAAAATGTAAATTTGATTTTTTTTCTTGTTCTTTTCCCTTCAATAATCTTATTTCTTGTCCCAAATTTAGGTAAAATTCATCCATTTTGTAACAAATTGATGAGGGCATCCAGACAATTGTTGTGGGTAATGAAATTACTGATAGACAATGTTCAAGACACAACAGACATGTCAGGACAATAACTGTGTATCTATTCTACTTTCAATAGAAATTGTATACCAATAACTCAATACAGAAAACCAGTATTACTGTATAATAACGGACACACACAAACACCCACCCACCCACCCACCCACACTTAAAACCGTGTATGTAACTGTGTGTATAATAGTTATTTATCTTTGTCAGTAACTTGGATTAAAACTGGACTAACAGTGTACGTTTAAGCCCTAGTCTAGATCCTTTCACTAACATACATAGAGATGATCAGTTTTCAGATGGTGGAGGAAACCAGAGTGGCCAAAGAAATCCACTGACCTTTGGAGATCGGGCTAACTGACAAACTTTCTCACATTAACATCTGCCTGAGTGGCAGTGAGTGTCAGTGTGATCCACAAAAATTGTGTGCTTTAGACAAATAGGACATTGAGTCCCCTTAATTGTGTACACTAGTGATTTTTCTCAAATATGTGATTGATTTATCTCAATCAATTGTTGGTACGATATTTTTCCATAATGCACCCCGCGTGCACATGTGTAGCTCAATTGAACAGGGACTACTTTTTTTTTCAATTGGCAAGGGTCATAATTTAGTGATAAAAAATTATATGGGAATGAAAAAAAAAAAAGATTTTTTTATGATTAGTAATATTATTTTTACTAAAAGTGGTATATATATAAAGAGAATAATTGTTGTTTTGTTTTTCGCATAGGTTTACATTCGTCTGTTAGTGAAACAATATTTGTTATTATTGCATGTGGTGTATTTTTTCTTGCTTCGTAATAGTAGGGATTCAGGTATTTTTTCGTAAATTATATGTGAGAAAAATAATCAATTACTCAAATGAGATGCAGATTTTCCTGACCTTGTGGTCAGGTTTTTTAATCTCAATCTCGGCAGAGCCTTGTTTGATCATGAGATTGAAAATATGACTACTCGATCGGAATCCCCATCTAGATCTCAAACTGGGTATAGATTCTCTTTATTTTAACAGGTAACATTACAGAAATGTGAAGTCTAAACTCAATCATAAAACCTAAATTTAAACTTAGTAGACAGGTGGTCTTTGAACAGAGAGTTTGTTTCTGTCAGACAGGTGGTCTTTAAACAGAGAGTTTGTTTCTGTTACACATATAAAGTAGAAGTTTAAACAACCGGCCACTGATCTTTTTCAATGACACAATAAGCAATTAAAGTCTTAAACTAAAGAGAGAAACTACATCACAAAAACAACATATCTGTTTGTACATATAACATGTATTTATTACTAGAAACAATCGTATTTTCTATCATACAAATTGTGTTTTCCTCTACACAATGAAGGCACCGTAATCGTAAATTTTATCATACAAATCATCTTTTCCTCTACACAATCAAGGCACGATAATCGTAAATCACAGAAATTGTACTATAAAAGTCAAACAAGAGAAAAAAGTTCAAATTACTAGGGGCTAAGTAATTAGCAAAAACAAAATATAAATAGGTTTTCAAGAAGGTGCTCCAATAATAGGTGGTATAAATCAGAAACAAAATGACTGCAATAGTATATATTTTAATAACTAAGGCACCTGTTCACTCATAAACTTCAGTTACAGTTAAGTAATTCATGATAATTGGAACAAAAATCTTCTCAAGTCATTAAATTAACAAGTTTATATAATAATGTTATGCAAACAATTATTTTGGAAAAATTCTATGTTCATATCAATCATTTTGAAAGTAACAACTGAACAATTATTTATTTTTTCCCAAATTTTCTTTAGATAATTTAAACACCTGGCCCCAGTTTCACAATCATTCCTTAACTAATATTTTCCTTAACTTAAATCTGGTAAATTTGAAATCTTAATAATTATGTTAATTGTTTAGAAACTGAGGAATTTAAGATGTCATTTTGAAGAAAACTTTAAACTTGTAACATCTTTAGTCAGTTTAAAAAAAGTTGATTTTTAATTAAAAAAAAATTACTAAAATTTGGTAATTTTAATTTAAATCTTAGTTAAGGAATGATTATGAAACAGTGGCCAGTTTCCAGGTTTTTCTTTTTTTAATTTTTAATTGCAAAAATCAAGAACACAGAAATCCCTTGATCACTCACTAGAAGTACATTACTGCATTCATCAAGTCCCTTATTATTTATTTACTTTTTAAAATTATTATTTCATTTATATTTTGCTGAAGTTTTGTTGTTGTGATTTTTTTCAAGTACAGTATGGTCCATCTATAGTAAACTTATAGTGAACCATAGATAATTAAAACAAAATAAATGAAACGCTTTGATACAAGTGAAAGTAAAGTCTACTCTCTCTCTCTCTCTCTCTTCTCCCTCTCTTCCCCCCCTCTCTCTCTCTCTCTCTCAGAAACATACAAATTGAAAAAAATAAATAAATAAATAAAAAAATTAAAATTAAAAAATATTCCATCAGTCACAGACATTGTATCTTAAATGATATCTCGTTACCTTTTAAAAACTAAATGGCAATTTTAAAATGGATTTAAAGCATAACTTTATATGAAAATCAAACCCTCTGCGTCCTATTATACTCTTTTATTGGTAACAGTTACATTTATGTGAGAGAATTTATGTATAATCAATGACACATCAGCATAAATAACCTACAGAGAAAAAAAACTGAGTGAAAAGATTCCTTATCTATACAACGCAGACCAAAAAACACTGGGTGATTACTGGATGGCACAATGGTTCATGTATTACGATATTTTATTGTCCCCATCAAAGACTTTATCTTTCTTGATAGATAGCCTGATGGAATCCGAGATAATCCTAACACATCATTACATAATGTATAACACAAAGAATGTACTGTTACAAAACTCAGTACCACAGACAAGTTACTAAACTACCATCAACAGTCATTTACACCCTCAGTTTTTTTGAATAATAAAAACTATAAATACAGTTAAATTACTGTTAAAGAAACTAAAGTCAGGAATTGGGGGTGGAAAGGGGGTGGAGGGAGGGATGGGATTTAATGAAGCTATTTTTTTAAAGGTTAGGAAATACCATAAAATTCAATGAAACAAAATATTTTATTGCTCCTGCAGCCCCAATGGGATTTATCTTCCATAATTAAGATTTTTTATGAATAACAAAACATAGAAGATTTAACAGATTGTATGATTTAAATGATTCTACAGTATTTATAACTAGCGATTGAGTTGAGTTATATATTGAGACGTCACCAGCTATAGGCGAAACTGCAGAAATTTTGCCTGCGCGTTGCGGTCATGGCATTATACAGCAGGGTTCTTTATTGTGCCATGCCTGCCATGACATGGGACCTCATTTATTTTAAGTTCCCACCTGAAAGAACCGTAACTTTCATTTTGTAATGCTGAATGCTTAAGTTATAATTCAAGTTATACACACAAAACAGTGAAACATAATTTTGATTGCTGTTTACATACAAGTTATAAGAATTTTGAAATATTAACATATGGCAAATGCTAGGGCAATGAAAACATATTTATGATCTTAAAATATTCTACAATTAAAATAATAGCTATATTAATAGTTCCATCTTTGAAGCTTCAGAGAATAATTTTTGTTAAAAATTTGTAAATCAATCTTTACCACAAAAAAATACAAAAATAAAAAAAATAAATAAAATTAAAAAAAAAAAAAAATATGTAGCAGGGTTGATATTCTAGTTGAAATTGTGATAAAATTATAAAATTATATGTATATAATATTATTCTTATTTCCCAAAAATTTTTTACCAACTTTTCTGAAAACATTTATGTCAATCGTTAAAAAATTGTGTCTAAACAAGCATTTAGTAACTCAATTAAGATTAAAATTTAAAAAAAAAAAAATCTGCCATGTGTAATTAGTGAGGGTACATAGCACAATAATTGAACATCGCTGCTCACAGTAATTAGAAACACCAGTGTTCCAATCAATATGAACTCACAAATTTAAAAAAAAAAAAAAACACGCTTGATTCTTACATGGTAATTGTCCTTTTTAAACCCTGATTATGTTAAAGAAAAAAAAAGTTAATTTTGTTTCAAAGCATCCAAAAATAATTTTAATGAAAACCTTAGGTTGGATTTTGAATTCATTAATTCAACATCACAGCTGGTGAAACAAGTCAGTGGAAAAAATGACAGCTGGGATCGTAACATGTACATAATTTCTGGTGAAAACTAAGTATTGACTTTTAATGAAGCAGACGTTATACAGTTATACAGTTTCAAGTTCCTTGTTTACGCTCTGTTATTAACAAGAAAATTATATCACATAATATGTCACATTTAATGGCATGTGTTTATGCACACTGGACTTAAACAAGAATTTTAAATGTCTTGCCTGGTTAGTTTTTGATAAAGTAGTGCTTTAACATAAACACCACACTGGAAAAGTAACATCTTAGTCTCGCCTTATGGCAATGCCAGGCTCGACAAAAATTATCAGACTTTCTGAAAATGTTCTCAACCAAAAGCTAAAAATGGTCATGTAATCAATGAAATCCAAAAATGTGATACATTAAATAGTAGATTTATAAAGATTCCAACAAATTATATATTTCTGTTTTTATCGTACCTCACCATGTTATCACATCGTCTTGAAAGTTGGTTTGTTCAGAAAAATCTTTCTATTTCCCTACAGGAAGTGGTTTCATTGCTTACAGGAAGTAGTCTCATTGCTTACAGTAAGTAATCTCATTATTGACAAGTAGTCTCATTGCTTACAGAAAGTAATCTCATAATTGACAAGTAGTCTCATTGCTTACAGAAAGTAATCTCATAATTGACAAGCAGTCTCATTGCTTACAGAAAGTAATCTCATTATTGACAAGTAGTCTCATTGCTTACAGTAAGTAATCTCATTATTGACAAGTAGTGTCATTGCTTACAGAAAGTAATCTCATTATTGACAAGTAGTCTCATTGCTTACAGGAAGTAATCTAATTATTGACAAGTAGTCTCATTGCTTACAGAAAGTAATCTCATTATTGACAAGTAGTCTCATTGCTTACAGAAAGTAATCTCATTATTGACAAGCAGTCTCATTGCTTACAGGAAGTAATCTAATTATTGACAAGTAGTCTCATTGCTTACAGAAAGTAATCTCATTATTGACAAGTAGTCTCATTGCTTACAGTTAGTAATCTCATTGCTTACAGTAAGTAATCTCATTATTAACAAGTAGTCTCATTGCTTACAGAAAGTAATCTCATTATTGACAAGTAATCTCATTGCTTACAGTAATTAATCTCATTATTGACAAGTAGTCTCATTGCTTACAGAAAGTAATCTCATTATTGACAAGTAGTCTCATTGCTTACAGAAAGTAATCTCATTATTGACAAGTAGTCTCATTGCTTACAGTAAGTACTTGTGGAAGTGGTGACATTACTTAGAAAAAAACATAAAGGAAAAAAATATTTGAAAGAAGGCATCATCAAATGTTTCACCATTTTACAACAAAATGTTTTCAAGGATATGTCTTTTACTTAAAAATGGATTGTAACATTATTTGTTAATTACATTGGCGTGGCTTCATGATACCATCCAACAAGAGAAAGGATTACCATTTACCAAAAAAATTCTGTTTTTTTAACCATACACTTAAAATATAAAATGGTCATGACATATTGAGACTCTTCTGGAGGTCATGGGTTTGAACCCTAGCTGGGTCATACATAAGATTTTCTGAGATACTGCTTTCTTGTCTGGTGCTTTGCATATATGGACAGAGTATCTACAAGTTCCTGGTTCCACGATAACAATGTGACTGGGGGGGGGGGGGGGGGTATGATTGTTAAACAAAATGATATTCAGGGAAATAAATTTACTCAAGAGAAAGAAAACTTACACTTCTATTTGTTTAAGATTGATTTCTGTCTGAACACTCATGCTAGCTTCATCTGGGATCATTTTACCAACACTTACATGCAAAAAATCAATCTCACCATTATAGTGTTTATTTAAAACTCTTGATATTATGATGTATCAAAATTGTATTTTGTTTTCATTTCAGAATATGTTTCTTATACATCTTATAAAAATCATTAAAATTCAAAACTATAACCATGGAAACATAACAAAATCAACCAATGATTAGTTGTTAAACATCATATCAGAAATGTCCAGCTATTGTATTAAGAGCAAGTTTATTTATCCCTAGGATTAAACAAGAACAAGTACATGTTTTGGGTGAATTTTGTGAGTTTTGTAACCTATCTTGGACAATAATGTATCCATGGTGGCTTTAAGGTGATAATCCACAAAGGGGATGGGGGGGGGGGGGGGGGGGGGGGTGGGTGTAACTGCCATGCCACATATTTTGTGTATCGATCAAGGGAGATAACTGTCTCAAGCATCTCAATAATACCACAGGTTAAGTGGTCTAAAGTGTGTCCTTAAAGATCACATTGCCTCTCACAGCGAGATTCACATTCCACTCACACAGATCCTAGTTTGTAAGTTTTTGCCAAAGATTAGTTGTTTTCTTCTGGCACCCTGGTTTTCTCAACTATCTCAGAACTGGTAACCTCAGTTGAAGTGAAAGACTCTTGAAAGAATCTTGACTGGGGCACAAAACACCATTAATCCAATCCAATCTTAATGTTCAATATAACAGCTGGCTGGGGAGTGTTTTTTCTCCTATTAACATGATATATAGTTGATCTAAATCAGATCGGTGAATTTTTAAATAATCAAAATCATTTTACATCTGATTTTATCTCTTAAAACTTATTTTAATCTGATGTAAAAATACTAATTCAAAAGAAAATAAATATACAAAAAATATGCTATAATGGCAAAAATAAGTCATTGTTATTTGAGTGTGAGCATGTTTGATAAGATTGTATCATATATTCCTGACAACGATTTACATCTGGTGCTTTTGTAAGATTGTTTATTTTTACTTTTAGTTTTTAGTCATAGATTGTGATTTTTTGTTTTTGTTTTGTTTTTTTAAAGACAAAAAACTTTAATGTAAAATATTTATATTGAAATTAAAAGCAGGTGAGTGAGTAATGAAATATGATTAATTCTTCACTTATTAAATAAAATACAATAAGATGAACCATTTTGTAAAAAATGTGGTTAAACAATAAATAAATAAATAAAAAACAAACAAACAAACAAACAAACAACAAACAGACAGACAAACAGACAGACAGAAAAAACAAACAAGCAAATAAATAAATAAATACACTGTACATAGTGTGTGTGTGTGTGTGTGTGTGTGTGTGTGTGTGTGTGTGTGTGTGTCTTTTGATCCAGATTTTAAGGGATATATTATTCAATTTTTCATAAATTCAGTTTTCCCCATTGGTGGATGTTTTTCGTCTATACCAGTATAGATTAAATTCTTAGGATTAAACTTAGCATGTTTTGTAGACAAGCGTACTCCCATACTCTTGCAAAGATAACAAATTGTGTTGTCATTAGAAATCAAACTGTTATTTTGATTCCAAGAAAACATCTTCCTCAATGACCAGGGTGCATTAGTGATAGTTTTAACAACAAAGTACTATGTCAGCCCTGACTGGTTATAGTCCAAATATAATCTGACACTGATTGGTTGGAGAGGCATAAGTGTTGTAATTTTAATTAGGTTGTTTAATGTCACATCAGCAATTTTTCAGCTTTTTGTGATGAGAGCAAGGTTAATGATCTCTATGAATTAATCTTAAAACAAGTTTATGTATAGGTGAGATGTGAAGGTGTTTATAATGGTCTGCCTTTAACTAGCATGCACTTAAGATGACTTCCTGGTAAAGTACTAGCTGACCGAGTCAATATCCCACAGACATACCACTCCCCTAGTCCATTATCCTGGCACTGGAAGAACCAGTCAATACTTTGTGATGCCGAATGCCAGACAAAAAGGCAGCATCTTAAATTTTAAAATCCTATGTATGACCCGGTAAGGAATCAAACCGATGATCTCCCATTCTCAAGGTAGAGGCTCTACCACTGAGCCACTGAAGCAGTAAGTATACTGTGTGTGCTTTACATTGTTCAGCTCCAAAGGCCCCTTTTGGAAAGAATTGTAACAACTTACAACATTTATCAAGTTTTATGTTATTTAGTTCTGAGACAGACATAAGAGTTTAAGTGAGTCGGGACACATCTGAATTAAATCAACAATCTCCCATTTAACATATTAGTAAGCAGGCTTCTAACTTATCTAGAAAATTGTCATAGAAGAACATAAGTTATTCTACATGTCACTCATAAATATAGCAGACACATCAATGTGTTACTAAACTATCCATTAAATATTATTTATTTTTCAATCACAAACTAAACGATTTTAAATGGATAATTTTTTGTCATAGAATCTGACATGTTTGAAAACATTCTATGATTTGGTCTAGACAACTTAACCACTGGAGATTGACATACAAGATTCTATGATGCTCTCAGCAATTTTCTGCTATTTCATGTCAATAGTAAAATATTTCCTGCTCAATCATATCACTAAATGAGGTTTTGAATAATAATACTTCTATAATTTAAAGATTTAGTAAGACTTTGATAACCAAATAAATCGGTGTGACTATGATTGAGTGGAGCTGAATAATGGTTTTTTATTCCCTTGTCACAATTCTTTCAATAATATTCAGGGAGTTAATTCTAGTATGATGGGGAAACTAGAGTGCCCAGAGAAAACCAGAGAAATCTGGGCAGTTATCTGACAACCTTTCTCACACAAGAATCTGCCAGAGTGGAATTCAAACCTAGAGATAAGCTAAAGGTGTATTTCGATTCATAAATGCAGACTTTAGACAACTCCATCAGAGCTCAAGACTTTTACAGCATAATGAGTTATAATGTATCTCACTGAAACTGAAAGTAATGCCTTGTCAAATGATAAATATTGACCCAAAAATTATGACATGTCACTGGACAAATATTGATCAAAAAATTGTAACTTGTCACATGACAAATATTGACCCAAAAATTAGGACTTGTCACTTGACAAATATTGATCCAAAAATTAGGACTTGTCACATGACAAATATTGACCCAAAAATGAGGACTTGGCACTTGACAAATATTGACCCAAAAATTATGACTTGTCACATGACAAATATTGACCCAAAAGTAATGACTTGTCACTTGACAAATATTGACCTAAAAATTATGACTTGTCACATGACAAATATTGATCCAAAAATTATGTCTTGTCACATAACCAATATTGACCCAAAATTATGACTTGTCACAAGACAAATATTGATACAAAAATTATGACTTGTCACATGACAAATATTGACCCAAAATTAGGACTTGTCACATGACAAATATTGACCCAATATTAGGACTTGTCACTTGAAAAATATTGACCCAAAAATTATGACTTGTCACATGACAAATATTGACCCAAAAATTATGACATGTCACATGACAAATATTGATCCAAAAAATGTAACTTGTCACATGACAAATATTGATCCAAAAATTATGACTTGTCACATGACAAATATTGACCTAAAATTATGACTTGTCACATACAAATATTGACCCAAAAATTAGGACTTGTCACTTGACAAATATTGATCCAAAAATTAGGACTTGTCACATGACAAATATTGACCTAAAAATTATGACTTGTCACTTGACAAATATTGACCCAAAAATTAAGACTTGTCACATGACAAATATTGACCCAAAAATTATGACATGTCACTGGACAAATATTGATCCAAAAATTGTGACTTGTCACATGACAAATATTGATCCAAAAATTATGTCTTGTCACATGACCAATATTGATCCAAAAATTAGGACTTGTCACATGACAAATATTGACCCAAAAATTAGGACTTGTCACACGACAAATATTGATCTAAAAATTATGTCTTGTCACATGACAAATATTGACCCAAAAATTAGGACATGTCACTGGACAAATATTGATCCAAAAATTAGGACTTGTCACATGACAAATATTGACACAAAAATTATGACTTGTCACATGACAAAAATTGACCAAAAAATTAGGACTCATCACTTGACAAATATTGATCCAAAAATTATGACTTGTCACATGACAAATATTGACCCAAAAACTATGACTTGTCACTTGACAAATATTGACCCAAAAATTAAGACTTGTCACATGACAAATATTGACCCAAAAATTATGACTTGTCACTTGACAAATATTGACCCAAAAATTATGACTTGTCACATGACAAATATTGACCCAAAAATTATGACATGTCACTGGACAAATATTGATCCAAAAATTGTAACTTGTCACATGACAAATATTGACACAATAATTATGACTTGTCACATGACAAATATTGACACAAAAATTATGACTTGTCACATGACGAGTACTGATACAAAAATTATGACTTTAAACATAATGACCTTTGATTGTTTGAGAAAAAGCTTTGCAAATATTGATAAAAATTTTGATCATTTCCAGTTTGATTGGAAGTGTTCATCTAGTCAGTCAAAATAAAGTCTTTAATGTAGCAAAAAGTATTCTTAATCACAAGTAGCTACACCACTGCCTAGCATTGCAGTACAAGTTGTATTATAAAAAACAAAATAAAATAGGTTTTAAAATTATAAAAGTTTCAAGAGTATCCGTGTATAATAAATAATCGACTGGCAGGACTGAACCCATTCAATAAGAATCAGTATAAAATGTGGACTTTATGAGATCTACAGTTTGCTGTAAACAGTAAACTTAATGGCAGAACATGACATACCATACAGCAATTATATTATCAATAACCGTGCAACCAACATTATTGGTCTCCTGGTCTGCTATTGAGATGTATTCAAATGACACAACTATTTATTTACAATAATAATAATAAAAAGAAAATTTCTCAAAAAAAGCAGTAACTGTTATGTAATAAAGGAATTCCCTAAAGTGTATACCGTTTTATAGGAATGTTTAGAATTTATACACATGAAAACACAATAATGACAAACATTAAGCTGATTAAGTATCACTTCCACCAACATGGCAGCCATCTGGGGAATGTTTCAACAATTTTTTTTATAAATGCAAAGTATTTATTGTCACATAAAATAATCTTGCATTCAAAGTACTGAATACATATAACAAACTATAATTTGTTGTTGCATTTTACATTTACACAATTAAATAGTTGATGTAGCTACTTCAATACAGTAAAGGGGAGTAATACAGTGAAGGGGAGTAATACGTAAAGGGGGAGTAATACAGTAAAGGGGAGTAATACAGTAAAGGAGAGTAATACAGTAAAGGGGAGTAATACAGTAAAGGGAAGTATACAGTATAGGGGAGTAATACAGTAAAGGGGGAGTAATACAGTAAAGGAGAGTAATACAGTAAAGGGGAGTAATACAGTAAAGGGATGTAATACAGTAAAGGGGAGTAATACAGTAAAGGGGAGTTATACAGTAAAGGGGAGTAATACAGTACAGGAGAGTAATACAGTAAAGGGGAGTAATACAGTAAAGGGAAGTCATACAGTAAAGGGGAGTAATACAGTAAAGGGGAGTAATACAGTAAAGAGGAGTAATGCAGTAAAGGGGAGTAATACAGTAAAGTAATACAGTAAAGTAATACAGTAAAGGGGAGTAATACAGTAAAGGGGAGTAATACAGTAAAGGGGAGTATACAGTAAAGGGGAGTAATACAGTAGGGAGTTAATACAGTAAAGGGAGTAATGCAGTAAAGGGGAGTAATACAGTAAAGGGGAGTTATACAGTAAAGGGGAGTTATACAGTAAAGGGGAGTAATACAGTAAAGGGGAGTAATACAGTAAAGGGGAGTAATACAGTAAAGGAGAGAAATACAGTAAAGGGGAGTAATACAGTAAAGGGGAGTAATACAGTAAAGGGGAGTAATACAGTGATTTATTTCCAAATCAAGATTCTTTTACTTGTATCAAAGTGGTCAGTTCTTGGATGGTAGAGATATAAGATTGCCTGGAGAAAAGGGTCAACCTTCGGCAAGCGAACTGACAAACTTTCTCACATCAGAATCTACCTTAGCAGGATTCAAACGTAGTGATGAGAGGCACTGTGATCCGTAAATGCTGCTTTAGACCACACAGCCACCAACGCTTCCATGCAACTCTAACAGTCCATAAATGCTTGCTTTAGACCACACAGCCACCAACGCTTCCATGCAACTCTAACAGTCCATAATGCTTGCTTTAGACCACAATGTAAGCCACCAACGCTTCCATGCAACTCTAACAGTCCATAAATGCTTGCTTTAGACCACAATGTAAGCCACCAATGCTTCCATGCAACTCTAATAGCCCATAAATGCTTGCTTTAGACCACACTGTAAGCCACCAACGCTTCCATGCAACTCTAATAGCCCATAAATGCTTGCTTTAGACCACAATGTAAGCCACCAATGCTTCCATGCAACTCTAATAGCCCATAAATGCTTGCTTTAGACCACACAGCCACCAACGCTTTCCATGCAACTCGAACAGTCCATAAATGCTTGCTTTAGACCACACTGTAAGCCACCAATGCTTCCATGCAACTCTAATAGCCATAATGCTTGCTTTAGACCACAATGTAAGCCACCATGCTTCCATGCAACTCTAATAGCCCATAAATGCTTGCTTTAGACCACACAGCCACCAACGCTTCCATGCAACTCTTACAGTCCATAAATGCTTGCTTTAGACCACACTGTAAGCCACCAATGCTTCCATGCAACTCTAATAGCCCATAAATGCTTGCTTTAGACCACAATGTAAGCCACCAATGCTTCCATGCAACTCGAACAGTCCATAAATGCTTGCTTTAGACCACAATGTAAGCCACCAATGCTTCCATGCAACTCTAATAGCCCATAAATGCTTGCTTAGACCACAATGTAAGCCACCAATGCTTCCATGCAACTCTAATAGCCCATAAATGCTTGCTTTAGACCACACAGCCACCAACGCTTCCATGCAACTCGAACAGTCCATAATGCTTGCTTTAGACCACACTGTAAGCCCCCAATGCTTCCATGGCAACTCTAATAGCCCATAAAATGCTTGCTTTAGACCACAATGTAAGCCACCAATGCTTCCATGCAACTCTTATAGCCCATAAATGCTTGCTTTAGACCACACAGCCCCAACGCTTCCATGCAATCCTAATAGTCCTTCTGGACCTTTATGCTGTTCTCAAAATTTGCAAAATTTACAATATTTATTTTTAGTGTCTACTTCTGTAAAAGTGTGTTATTTAATTGTGACACAAAACTCTTTAAAAGTGGATTTAAAAAAATAATAAAATAAAAATATCTGCCGTGTGCATGATCAATTACTGATACCATAAAATATTTATGTATTCATGAAAATTTTGCTGCTATGGGGATATTTTATGTCGAAAAATCTTGAAAAAGAAATTCATTTTGTGCATACAATATAACACCTCACAAAGGACTTCACTTCTTTGTATCAGCATAATGATATTCGTTATGTGAAATTCCCATAGTGGAAGAAACATGATCTTTTCACAAATAATTGAGGATGCGTCTCCGGATGAGGCAAGGTGCAGATTACCGTTTACTTATTGGCTTAATTTAATTAAACAATAAATTACCTCAATAAATTTTGATTGATACCTTACAATCAATGCAGGGATAATTTTTTTGCATCAACTTATTAGAAGTCTTAAATCAATGACAGAAAATACAACTTTACTAGATAATAATATGAATATTTTCCTCTTAATAAAATAATTAACTAACGATGAAAACTATTCTAATTTTACTCCAAACTGTCCTTTTGAGAACCAAATACCTCCCCCATCCCAAACATTTCCATTTGATCTTGTGACCTTGACCTTTGACCTACACACCTACATGTGTTATATGATCTGCTTCTGGTTTCACATTTAAGCAAAATTTGATCAAAATCCATCCATGTCTAAGTATGAAAGTTATGGAACAAACAGTATTTTACAAAGGACAGATACTGACAGACAGACAGACAGACAGACAGAAAGATGGACATACATAAAATTTGATGATTCTTTCATCTCCCCTTCAAACTTATTTGCAGGGAGGGGGGTATAATAATGGTAGGTCTTTTGGTCTAAACACTGCATGTTTTAATTCAATTTAATAACTTTATTGGAATACCGTATATACATATAATAATACCATTAAGTATATCATGTAAACAGTTTTTCCAGAATATTTACATATATAAATGTTTTAAAGGAATAATATTTCGATACTTGTTGTATATTAGACAGTGTATATATTGTTTTTAAAAGTAATAAATGTATATAATACTAGTGAAACTTACAAGTGTTATACAAATGTTTTAGTGCACAAAGGTTCAAATCATCCAAATGTAACGATTCAAAGACTGACATAAATATGGTGTTAAACAATCACATATAACATGGATTTTGATAAATGTTCTTCATCTCAACATCTGCCCTCCGAAATCATTCAAACCTATGTAACATCTAAAACTAATCTTAATCTCTATACGATTTATTTACAAAATCCATTCTTAGCAAACACGTGAAATACAAGAAGATCAGTTTTTTACCGATTTTTACATACTAGTAGACAATTTAAAAAAAAAAAAAAACACAGGAGTTTTAGATTTTGTCAAAGATTAATAACTTTTTTTTTTTTTTTTTGATGAAACTTGCTGGTGTTAGATGATCTTCTAGTGTTTTGTTAAAAATGAAGGCATTTCACAAACAAACAATAAAAATCAGTTATAGTACACATGAATATTAATATATAACCAATAAAGATATAGTAAAAGATACCAATAATCTATAATAAAAATAAAATAAATAGAAATAATTATATCATAAATCTGGCAAAAATGGCTTAATATGTTTGATGCTAGATGTTATCAGATAAACGTATCAAAAACTAAATCAATATCAATTTCACTATACACTCAATTTTTTAAAATTTTTCTTTGGTTTCATTCCTTCCTTCCTTTTATTCTTTATTTCCTTGAGAGAAGGTCAATGGTCTAATGCCATGCTAATGAAATGCAGTCCCTCTCATCCTGAGGTTTTAATCCCATTGGGGCAGATTATATACTTGATAAAGTCTGTCGAATCAATGAAAATGCAGTCCCTCTCATCCTGAGGTTTTAATCCTATTGGGGCAGATTATATAACATGATAAAGTTTGTCAAATCAATGAAATGCAGTCCCTCTCATCCTGAGGTTTTAATCCTATTGGGGCAGATTATATAACTTGATAAAGTTTGTCAAATCAATGAAATGCAGTCCCTCTCATCCTGAGGTTTTAATTCCATTGGGGCAGATTATATAACTTGATAAAGTCTGTCGAATCAATGAAATGCAGTCCCTCTCATCCTGAGGTTTTAATCCTATTGGGGCAGATTATATACTTGATAAAGTTTGTCAAATCAATGAAATGCAGTCCCTCTCATTCTGAGGTTTTAATCCTATTGGGGCAGATTATATAACTTGATAAAGTTTGTCAAATCAATGAAATGCAGTCCCTCTCATCCTGAGGTTTTAATCCTATTGGGGCAGATTATATAACTTGATAAAGTTTGTCAAATCCCCTATCGACAGTAAACTTTAGGTGCTCCACTTTCCTCTACTGATAACTTATTGTAACACCATTTAGTTGAAATTTTATGGTTTTGCAATAAAAAAAAGGGGGGGGGGGGATTTGTGGAATTAAGTTTGTAAAAATTAACCCAGTTAGGGGCTTAAAATTGGTAATTAAAAAATTGACACTGAATTTCGTAGTTTTACTTTCCTTAAAAATAGCAAAATTTAATACCCATGATATTTGTGATTTTACTGTAACTCCTGCACAAGATAATTTTCTAAAAACAGTTATGTTCCTGCTCATATTATTGAGTGTCTCATTCTGACCTTAAAAAAAATCTTTGATAACGATAAACAGATAAAAATCACGCATAAACGGATAAAAATCAAGTGTAAGAGTAGTCTGCAGAATAGTTACTGTTAATTACTTCTTTACAGTACTTGTAGAGTTTGGATTGGAACACTGATAAAATCAAATAATTACAAAACATTGATTATTCTTCTAACTTTCCTTAAAATTTAATTACTAAATTCCGATAATGTGCCTACATGTCTAATTAAACTACGGAAATCTAATTAATTTATGTAATTATAATACAGAATGAAATGCCCAGTCATCAAAGATAAGACAAAATTAGTTAATTTTCAGTAGATATTTAAGCTTATTATTTTTTTTTTATATCTTTCTTTGCTATTTTTCCGTATTATTCATATTTCTATTGGATTTCTAAAACTTGATAACAAATTAAATCAAAATTGAGATGGAGAAATACGAAGATCTGTTGATGCACCAAATCTTCAAATTGTGTTAACTTTATAACAATTTGTGTTCATGCCTGTCTAACTTTTAGAAGAAAATTTTTTTGAAATTTATTAACAAATAATTTTTTTCTTACAAGGTTGATGAGGGGACTTTGTGTCTGATAGAATTGTATGTGGAACAATTTTATTATCACCGTTTTAATCTGGGACATTTTAAATTGAACTAGAACTAATTTCAGAACCATTCAGAGTTACTAACCAATCAAAAGTAGTCGTCATTCTGTTTCAGAGAAAATAATGGAAAATAAACATATAATATAGATAATTTTAATTTCATTTATGTCATTTGTGAGGAATAGAAAAATAAGATAACGACAAGCGTA
>CM056606.1:0-52500 GCA_029721355.1 Tegillarca granosa
TATATATTTGTCATTATATCTTGAAACTTATAAACTTTTTGTATAGGCATGTATTTTAGAATATTGTAGGTATTGACATGACGATCATTTTGATATATGGTTCAAGGTCATATGTTATAAGGTCAAGATCACAGCTGCAGAAGAAGACTTAAATTGCTAATTATCTTGAAAACCATTAACTTTTTGTATAGGCATATATATTAGAATATTGTAGGTATTGACATGACAATCAATTTGATATATGGTACAAGGTCATTTGTTGAAAGGTCAAGGTCATATTAGTGTAGGAATACACAAATTATTAATTATCTTGGAAGCTTTTAATTTCATACATACAGTACAGCTCAAGTGGATTCGTGAATTTCCACCCGCCGCGGTGTTTTTTTAATCTGCAGCAGTAAAATCTGCGGTGGATGTCGGTGGAAATATTCTGTCCACCGCGATTCGCGGTGGACGGTTTTGCCGGTGGACATCTCATAGTATGATTAGTCCACCGGATCGTCCACCGCGACCATCGGTTTTGAGGATTAAATATGTGTAATCGAAATTTGCAAACCTAATCGAAATTTGCAAACCGTTATCGGGTCTTAATTAGTAGTTGTTTCAGGATTCACTAAGGAGAAAATATCGATGCTTGTTTATTTTTTTACTTATTTCTTTATGCCGTTTTATAGAGTATTATACAGTAAAATATATAAATAAAACATCAAATTAAAACAGCTTTGTTATTTTTATCTGTTAAAATACAAATTCAAGAAATAAATCCAAGGCTTCTAAAACCGCATCAATTTTAATCTGGAAACTTCATGTCACGTAGACAAGGTAACAACAAGCTTAACCCGAAAACTTAGTCAAGTGATGAGACAGCAAAACTACTTCTTATAAAAGAGAAAGGGGAACTAAACCGTCCTGATAATTGACCCCCCCTCTCTCTCTTTCTCTCTCTCCTTAACACTAAATACCCAAGTTTAGGCGTACGTGTATATTCTGAATAATTGGCGTTTTTTATTTATTTATTTATTTTTGCATTGTAAATTTCTACATTTTAATTTTTGAAAAAAATATATGCATTATATTCAAACTCTTCACTGAAAATAATAAAGATCTAGATCGGTAGAAAATGTTACAAACACGTGATCTCGTGTCGGTTTGCGGCGATCTAAATATAGGATGGTGTAAACAAAACAGTTATTTAAAATCTTCCATAAAGCAAAGTACTTCTTGCATCCCAAACGATAAGTTTTTATCTATAAATTATCTGTGTATAAAGTACTACTTGTCCCGTCTCAATTAGCTACCAGGTCACGACTGCAGATATTATTTGAAGACGAACACGTGAAAACCTCTCAAGGTGTGATGATTAGCATATTACAGGTGATTAAAAATAAGATCCTACTAATTAATTAGCGTTTCCGTTCCCGATCTCATCGCTGTTAATTAGTTTGTCGGTAACATTCGATCGTAATCACTGTCCACTGTATCACTGTACACTTCATATCTTCCGAGTCCAAAATTATTGGAGAGAGGAAATGGTTTTCCCGGGACGGGTTTTATTTCTCACCAAAAAAAATAAATAAATTAATAAATAAATTATAATTAAAAAATGAAAGAAAGAAAAAGAAAGAAAGAAAAACGGGACTGATTCTCGGGCCTCAAAAACGATAACCATGTTTACAGGTTAATTATAGCTGACCTAGCTGTCAAAACATTTGTAAAGGTTAACTGGTAAAGGCACGTGCAATGAAACTCGTGGTTGTATTTTGCTTGAAGTCAAAACTTATTGTAAAGTCATATATACTAAAAGTAATCAGTGAAGATGTTGTTTCACTCCAAATGTTTTTTTGGAATTAGTAATTATACGATACAGGTCTTCTTAAAACCGGGATTTATTTATCTTTATGGATTAGATTTTGATACACATTTGGCAAACAATTTCAGGTAAATTATATTGTAAAAATGATCTCGTACTTCAACTATTTAAAAAACTTACGTGGAAAAAAAATCTTTGAAAAATCCGTGGGTTTTTTTTTAATTTTTTAATTTTTATTTTATTTATTTATTTATTTTTTTGTGACAGGATTCTTTATTCTCCCAAGTCTTGTGCTTTAATTATTATCTAATTACGGACAACACCGATCAACAACTAAATCAATCATCCATGTAAACATTCGTCGTATGGTCAAGTTATTTATGCCTCTGAGTACACATTAAGGATTAAATGTATTTTATTTTCAATAACCATCGCGGTGGAGGTTTTTTCTGCTGGTGGACGATTTTACTGTCCACCGCGGCAGAAATATTCCTAATCCCTTTTCTCTTCATTCGCGGTGGACCGCGGTGAGTCACGGTGGACCGCGGTGGAAATTTAATCCCCTCTAATCGGCAACCTTGTCCACCGCGGCGGGTGGAAATTCACGAATCCACCTGAGCTGTACTGTACTCTGGACAGTGTCACGATTCACTGAACTCCCCTATTCACAGGTAATTACCTAATACCTTACAAGTTAATTGAAAAGTAGTGGCTTTGCCTAATCACATCGTTTCTACTAGAATATACATTTCAATCATACACGTGCCTGATTGTAGTTAATAACCTCCCCTGATCTCTTTATACAAGAACTGACTAGATTGATAACGACCGTTTTTCAGGTTACCAACAACAACATAATCACGACATTACATGCGTTTTTTGTATCAGGATCATTTGTTGTTTCTGTTATTTGTAGATAAATTTTAAGTTACAAGTGGGTGGGGGTGTGTGTGTTGATGTACCATTTGCCAACAGCCGATTGACATTACCAGGGTTTGTGGAGCCCTGTTAAGAAGTCGGTACTCTAGATAACTTAGCCAGAGCCCCCAATGAAGAACTTGTTAATATAATATAAACCAAGAAATTTAAGTCGCACTAATATTACGAGATTTACAGTATAACCCAGTCAGTATGATGTTGTTATCAGATTTTGTATAGTACAATCAACTGGTCTAACCTTGCTGTACATATTGTGCACACTAATGGCTGCCCGTAACACTGACATGTCGCCATTCCTGAGTTTCCTTGTAATACAGCTGAACTACTCTTAGATCTCTGGTGAGTTGTCTCCCTTTCCTTGACCATAAGCGCTCGCTTAGCTAGCAGCAATCTCCTTGGTGATTTTACTTTCTTTGTAAACGCTCCGTTAGAAAACTCTGATGTAGGAGGTGTATAATGTCTAAGCCTTCCAACTTGTGTTTTATTGGTCTGGTTTTCATGAAATGAATTATTCTGTAAATATTGTAAAATAATGATGAGAACTAATAATCATTTAAATGAATATCTCTAACTAATTGAACAATCTAAAAATATCAGTGCAAGATGCGTTTTTGTTTTAAAAACCAAGTGTTCAGTCCTACAGATAAGCCCTAAATCACTAAAAATTCACATGTAGCTGTATTATGTAATTAATAAAAAAAATATTCTTGAGTTTTCCAGCCCACCATTTAAATAATCAGTGATAATCTGAGGCAATGTAATTTTAACTTTAATTTCAAATTTTAAATTGATTTTTAAAAGGATCACTAGAAGAACTGACATGATATTATCTATTGACGTAGAATGGTCATCGAAGGTAAATGAGACTTGAAATTTGATTTAAACATTTTGTGGTTTTCATCTTATTTCAAATGAGCAATACTATTGTATCTTTAAGTCTTGAAAGAGGTCAAAACATAATTGTAATGAAATAATTCCCTTGCTCAGAATAGTTGATTTTTCTTGTATGTACTCGTAGGACTGTGGTGAAAAAAAAAAAAGATTCTACATGAGGCTTGCTTGAAGAAAAAATTGATCTCTTACAAATAAGAGTGTATGCTTCTTTCTATCATAGCAAAAAGTCAGATGTAGAATTTTTTACATGGTATACAATATCCTTAACTTTTAGGTTTTCAAAAATTTCAACTGTCCCTGAAAATGGGATTATCTAAATCGAGATAAAAATACTGATGGTGGAAGAACGGACAGGGTGACCACTATATATATATATATATATATATATATATATATATATATATATATATATTGAATTTGAATTGAATTGTACAGACATACCTGATTCTGTTGTGATAAGACAGTACGTTTACTGGGAGATAACTGTGGTGAGTTTTTATCTTGAACGTCAGATATAATCGTAACTTTTCCTTTCTGTGTAACAGGTGCTTTATGTGCCAAACCGAAATCCACCAATGCATATCTATGTTCAAAAAGATAAAAAATTATAAATGATAACAATAAATCTGTTAAAAGTTTTATAAGACTAAGTTTAAAACAAATTAAAACTTATTGAAGTATGAAATATACATAAAAACTTAATACACTGTAGTGATGTCCAATCGGACAAAAAATCATAATCGATAATTGGAGAGGCATAATGGATCAATTAATCGATAATAATCGGAATTAGGATCACCGCCCTGACAACGACCGACAATCGATCATCGGCGATAATCGCGACATCACTAATACACTGCTACCATTTTCAATCAGATTTCGGCATTGGTATAGGGGTTTGGGGGAAAAAATCAAAGGAAAATGTTTAAAAAATATATTGAAGTTTGAAACCAAAAAATTGTAGCGGTAAATGAGGTGGCAAATTTATTAAGGAGAATTATAACAAAGTTGTACTGTGGCAATGAGTGAGGTGGCCAAGTTAACCAGAAGCTTTAAAATGAGTTTTATAGTACTTTTTCTATTTTTTTCACAATTTGCCTTATAAAAAGTATATACATGTATATATATATGATGTGTGTGTGTAGTGATGTCGCGATTATCGTCGATAATCGATTGTCAGTCAATGTCAGGGCAGCGATCCTAATAATCAATCACAAGTTAAATAATCAATCATCGCCAATGTCGGCAAGTAGTTTTCAAAATTGTAGTAAAGTGCGTTTCCTTTCTGGTTCTTGCTACTAACAACAACAATAAAGGACGTCAGGATCGGATAATATATTGTATTCAGACACTTTTTACACAGTGCGATGCTTTGGCCACTATCAGTCTATCAGGGCATAGAGCTATCTGGCCTTTAACTTACAATCAAAAAGCAAAAACACTTGGCTTTTACAATTAAAGTCTTTATATTCAGCTTTATTTGTTTCTGAATACTGATGTACAGTTACTAAGTAATTCCGATCAATTGATTATACCTCTCCAATTATTGATTATGATTTTTTGTTCGATTGGACATCACTATGTGTGTGTGTTTATTGCACCAAGATGAAAGAAAAGTCCATATAAAGAGCAGTGAAAGATATTGTTGACTTGCATACCCCTGTGCCACTTTGTGTCTGTCTTTCATTCAACATACTATGATCTATCTTACCGTTTGGTTTTTCTGTCCCATAAAAAGTTGCTCGGTTTAACATCTCTATGTATAATATCAAACATATGAACTCTTCTCAGTGCTATCAACAAATTCTTCATATAATCACGAACTTCAGACAAGTGCATTTTCAGAATGTAATCCTAAAATGTAACACAAATTGTTGCTGCTGAATGTTATCACAATGTCATAAATTACTACATTTTTTTCTTAAAAATTGATTTTAACTGTTACAACTTTCTTTCAAAATTCATTATTAGGCCTAAAATAAAATTAACTTTGTTTGCCGTTGACCGTCCAACCCACCTGAAATGCCCCTACCCAAAAAGTTTTATTGCCATCAATTCATTTTGTTTTTTTTTTGGTACTTCTCAGACAAAAAAAAAAAAAAAAAAAAAAAAAAAAAAATTAAAGGGCAATAACCCTAAAGAAACAGTATTAAAGGGCAATAACCCTGGCAAGTGGAAGACCAGTGAGCAGGTTTATACAGTAGTAAGGAAATTCTGCTGTATATCTCCATGGGACTGTCAAATTTCTTCATTTTGCTTAAGATGTTATTTGTTATTTAATGTATTACACAAAGGGAGGTAAATCTTTTGGTTTCATTTTTTTTTTTTTTTTAAATTTCGTGTCTTTAAAACATTCATATTGGGTAAAAAGACCAACTGAATAGGCATTTACATTCATTTTAAGTGTTTCCTTTTCAATTTCTGCTTAGCAGCAAGTTAAAGAACCCTCCCTGCACATTACCCTAAGCGCACTGCAAAGGTAAAAACTTCTACCACTTCACCTATAGCTGGTGATGTTTCGATATAGTGAAATATTCTCGACTGGGATGTAAAATCTCATTTAATCAAATCAAATCTGCTTAGTAAATTTAAAGACTTTTTAATCATAATGTCAATTCACTGATAATTCCTAAAATTACATTATTTCATTTGGAGCCATGACAAGTCTTTCTGAATTTCATAAAGGTGACCTAAAAAAATCAATTTTTATTGTTATCATCAACTTACCTGAAACTTTTCATGAGGAAAATATGGCATCACTATGACAACATGATCTTTACTTCTGATACAAAGTTCTACACCCATTACATTATCTTGTCCTCTAAAGAGATCAAAAAAAAAAAAAAAAAAAAAAAAAAAAAAAAAAAAAAAAAAAAAAAAAAAAAAAAAAAAATAAAAATAAATAAATAATATATAACAAATACCTGCTAAATTTTGAATAAATAAATAATTATTACAGAGCATGTATAAACAAAACCAAATGAAATACAAGATTTCCACAGATTTAAATGTCTCGCCTGGTTAGAGTAGAAAATACATTACTTTAACATAAACTTTCACATTTTGACATGCTGCCGTCGTCTCCGACACCAGAAAAGTAACAACTAAGTCTGGCCTTATAGCAATACCAGGCTCGACATAAACCAGAAACATTCATGCAGTTAAAAGGTTGATACAACTAAGTGGTTAAGGCTCAATCTAAATATGTTCATTTTGAATCCCAAAAGTTCAATAACTAGTTTGTCAGTTTGTCTTCCAAAAGATGATGGTTTTTCAACTGGAACTTCAGTACCCTCAACCATTCCAAATAGCTGACTTAATATTGTTGAAAAAATCTTGACTTGGGCATAAAATGTTTTAATCAACTTCATCAAATTTCTCAGATAATTTTTTGATTAAGTATTTATTTGCAAAGAAAATTGATGAAGTCACATATTTAATCTTCCGGTCTTTTTTCCTACCCTGGATTTAAGGATGAACTTGAGACTTGTTCCTAATAGCAAAACCATTGAAATGTTCCCAATTTTGTCCTACCCCTTAAATATTCCTACTTTTTACAATTTGGCGTTACTTAAATCCCAAGTATAAAATTTATGTAGTACATGTAGTTGATTGATTTTTCAGATTTTATTCTTAAATTGATGCTTTGAATTCAAGGCTCTCGCAGCTCATTTTGGGAATGGGGCCAGGGCCCTTGGAATTGGGAAAATTAGCGTCGTTTTGACTGATTCTAGGGAAAATCAAATAAAGTTAAAAAACTATTAAATAATTGCTTTAATAACTATATTTATTATATTAAAGATTATTTCATATAATAACTATCTTTCTTAACAAATTTTTTAATGACCATTCATATTTAAGCAACCAGTTTAATAATTGCAAAATTCTGTCTTTCATATCCCTGAATTTGTTGATAGCCCTTTCAAATCGATATGATGTCACAACAATTTTTTTTCTTTTTCTTTTTTTTGGAATTGGGAAAAATCTAGGTTCCAATTGCGATTAAACAGCCTTTCTTGCATTGGGAATGGGATCGAATTTTGGCCCCAAATCAAGCCAAGTGAAAGCCTGGAATTACCTGAAAATTTATTTCTAAAAGTAAAATAGCTTAATGTTTAATTTTAATATTTTGATTTCCTAATTTGAAAGGACTTCCAGAATTCATGACACCAGTGACTTTCAAAAATCCAGTAAAAGTCCTGAATTTCTATTATACAATGTATTGTACATGTATATATTTCATACCCAATTTCTTGCAAACAGCGTAGCTCTCCTTCTATTCTGCTTGGATGACTGGTTGGTATTATATGTTTTAAAGCAAACAGTTGGTCCAAGTCAGGATAATGTCTCATCTTAGCTAGAAAAACTGAGCTAAAGGTTCCTGGTGAACAGAATATAGAATATATCAAATCAAACATTAGCTAAGACCTAAAATAAAATTAACTTTGATTGCTGTTGACCGCCTGACCCACTTGAAATGTCCCTACCCAAAAAATTTTATTGCCATAAATTCCATTTTTTTTAAATACGGTAGGTACTATGGAAATTCCACTGTGTTTCTTACGTGGAACAAAGAATACTTTGGTTAACAAAAAAAAAAAAAAGTAAAATGTGTTTTAAAAGAGACATATGAAACTAATTTATACTTTTTAAAAAGTGTAATAGATTAAGTTTTCAAAAAATAAAAATAATTTTTTTCCCTACCTACCTACCCAAATGTGAATAGCATGAGTCGGTAAACAGCAAACAAAGAATTTTCTAAGTGAAGCCTAAAGGTTCCTGGCAAATCAAAACATAAACCCTGTAGAGTTGAAATAAAAAATTATAAATTAAATATGTAATGTAATTTCAATTTTAGCCCCACATTACAAATACCAAACATACCAGTGATTTTGCTATGGTTTTTAAAAACTACTTTCCACCTTTCAGATTGGGAAAATTTGGACCCTTTTTATATCACATATTACGCTCAGACATTTGAAATTCATTGCAAAGATTTTATATTGTGACAATATCTAACATTTTTTGTCTGTCAGAACAGTTTAGGACAACTGGATTTAACTTAAAACTATTTGATTGTGTGTCACTGTTGCCTTTTGGGGAATTTTAGCTGTAAAATTGGGAAATTTTAGTCTTATTTCTTAAGGGGAAACTACCTTTATTCGGTAGTAATTTTAGGCAAACAAAACCACTGCAAACACTGCCAAAATTTCTAATGAATATCCACCCTTAAAAATCATTGTAATATTTTTATTAGAACCATATATTCTGCAGCAAACTGATGACCAGCATTTTGTGCTGGTATTTGAACCTTTCTTTAATTGTCATTTAAAATTTCTTTAATCTTCTACTTGCTACACAAGTAAGATGGAACTTTTTTTCTTGTTGAGTTCAAAATACTGAAATTCAACAATATATCTATATATCTGCTTATCCATATAATTACTAGAGAGGTTGTGATAAAAATTGATTATTGCCATTACCTTCTCCGATTTTACTGTGAACCACAAAGTGTTGTTGAACTTCAGGAACAAACTCATACAGACACTCTATTTCTTCTTGAACATCAACTGAAAAGCACAACAATATAAATTCTTCATCATCGTCATCACTATCACCATCATCAAATCATCATGTTTAAGCTATCCAATTCTTTAATTAATCCTTTTACAAGGGTGGGGCTTTGCTGTCCGGTCAAGAACGAAGCCTCCCATTTCATGCTCAGTGATCCAGTGGGCTCAGGGATTTTTCTGGCCATTTTGGGAAAGGGACCTTGGGATGAAATTGGGAAAATCGTTGACAAAATCGACATTTTGGGAAAATTTTTCATTAAACTTTAAAAATTTTCACATTGTCAGCACATCAAATATTTAGCCTAGAATATTTACTATTTTGATACATGCTGGTAGTTACTCATTTGTACCAAATCACTCAGACATTAACACAATATCTTCACAGACTGGCTTCAATACAAACATCTGAGAAAATTGTTTCATGAGTTGCTCCAATTCTACCAGATCCTCATTGAGTATAAGTCAAAATGTCCATAAATACAGGTTATTATAAAGATATACAAGCTACACCAAAAATATAGTTATTTCACTTTTTCTTAAGTTTCTCAAAGCAGGATCATTTGGGAATTTTTACCTACAAAATTGGGAAAAATGTATGCTTTTTGGCATTGGGAATGGGTCCCTTTACCGGACCCTGTGAGTGGCCAGAAAAATCCCTGGGGCTAGTATCACTCATTCTTCTTTGCAAAATTTAATGTATGAGAAACAATGGTATAATGAAAATTGACAACATTCACTAGTTTTTTAATATAAATTTTTCTGTACCCAAAACTTGAACTCTTTCTTTATACTTAATTGATCAATTGTTGTGTGTGACCCCTAAAAACCCCTTTGAAGATTACAAACAAACTTGTCTGCATACCAAAATAAACATATCAGTATTGTAAATCTGATGGTGAGAACAGAAACAATTTGTACACCAGAGACTTTAACGCAGTGTGATGATGCTGATACAGTTGGCAAAATATCAGCTTGTCTGTACTTCATAGAAAGCAAGATAAAATTCCAGAAGCAGAGAAGAAAATAACCACCAGTTGGGTTAGAACCCTTGTAAAATTGGTCATGGTGACTTTCAGGAATTTAATACACAAATATACCTAATTGGTACATGTATGTGAAAGTCCTGAAAAATGTAAATCATGACTTTCAAAATTAAAAATTTAGCTATTTTTACAATCCCAAATCAATAATAAAGCAGAAAGCATGTATATAAATATAAATTAATTTTTTATGTGAAATATGTTTGTAAACAGAAAGGTGGGAAGAACTAGGCCAAAATATGCCTAAAAATCAGGGGAATAAATAGTTATGCCAATGCTGTTTTGTTTTGTTTTATTTTTTATTTTTTTTAAAACCAGGGCCTATGTCTTGTGGCCAAGTGGTGCTTACAGATCCAAGGGATTTTATCCAGGTACTCTGGATTTTTCCACAGTCCCAAAACTGACTTGCACAACATAAGATAGAAACTTGACTATGACTGAAACATCATTAACTAAACTCACATAATGATTATTATACAAATGTAATGTATACTCTTCTTTACTATGAGATGAGCTAGAATAAATTAAGTCCGAAATACCTGACAGTAATTCAAAGGACTGTGTTCCACGTGGTGACTTTTTAAGTCTTTTAGGTGTTGTGTTTTCTGATTGGCTGTCCCCTTCTTCGTGTATACTACCAACACTTTGTAGTTCAGATGTGGAACTCATTGTACACAGACTTAAAAACAAAATAACAAAATTGATGATATTAGTTAGGCCTAAAATAAAATTATCTTTGCCATTGACCACCCGACCCATTTGAAATACCCCTACCCAAAAAATTTTATTGCCATCAATTTCAATTTTTTTTAAGTTTTTAATTCTCATACAACATAGGAAACAGTATTAAAGGGCAATAACCCTGGCAATCAAGACAACCTTTGAGCAGGTTTATATGGTAGTAAGGAAATTCCGCTGTGTTTCTCCATGGGAGAAAACAAAAAGAGGAACAAAGTCAACTTTAGTTAACAAAAAAAAAAAAAAAAGTAAAATGTGTTTTAAGAGACATATGAAACCAATTTGAACTTTTTCAAAAGGGTAATAGATTAAGTTTTCAAAAAATAAAATATTTTTCCTACCTACCTACCCACATATGGATAGCATGGCTTGGAAAACAGCAAACAAAATTTTTTTTTAGTTAGGCCTTAGATAAGCATGTATAATGCTATATTATAATCTCTCTTTTTTTATCTGACAGAATTCATTGGTGTATTTTCTTGGACCACTAAGTAACTGACAACTTGGTGTACTGTTATATGTTGAAAAAATCTGGCCAAATTCTAGTCAGAGAGATCTGACGTCGATTTTATTTTACTTTTCGACGTCAGATCTCTCTACTTTTTAAATTTTAAACCAGAAAAAATGTCAAAAGGGTATCATTTCAAGCATTTATAATCTGGGCCATATTTAACAAAGCAGCAACATTTTTCTTAACTGATATTTTATGGTAATTGGAATGTGGGGAGGGGGGGGGGTCATATAGCATTTTCTTTTACAACCAAGTTCAAACAAGTAGGCCACTGCGGTGGCTCAGTTGGTAGAGTGCTCGCTCTGTAAGTGGAAGGTCGTGGGTTCGAGCCCCGGCCGGGTCTGACACAAGACTTGAAAGTGGGTAGTGACTATTCTTTCGACAAGCACTCGGCATTACGAAATGAATGTCACAGTTCTTATGGATGGGAACTTAAAATAAACGAGGTCCGGTGTCATGGCAGGCATGGCACGATAAAGAACCCTGCTGTATAATGCCATCAGTGCAACACACAGGCAAATTTTCTGCACTTTCGCCTATAGCTGGCGACGTCTCGATATAAGTGAAATATTCTTGACTGGGACATTTAACACCATTACTCAACACAAACAAGTAAACATTTATTGTAACAAACACAAATTACGACAGATAATTTAAAAAGAAAGTTATTATATCATGAAAAGTTAATATAACTTGACTTAAAAAATTAATTTTCGGATATCTTTAAATTCCGTTTTATAACGTTTAAGATTATATATATGACTTGGAAATATAAATACAACCGCACACCAGAGAAATGGGGGGGGGTAATTTGCCTGTCTAATCTTCCATTTTATCGCAAATCAAAGTGCTTTACGGATGTTCCGCCAGTAAAATAACTTAATGGATATAAGAGCACAAAATTCCATCTCTTCTTTCGAGTGTAATAATTTAAATTTTGATTATACGAAAAAAAATTCTGTACAACTTACCAACACAACAACTTACAAATACACAATTTAGCGCCAAATGTTGCTATCCAATCAAAAATACTTCCGCATTTGAAGAGCTCATTGCGCATGTATTTGTTTTCACGGAAGTTAAAGACACACGTGGAGAAGGAGGCTCGGAGAAGCAGCAAGTTAAACAGAAGTTAGATTTTGTC
Organism: Tegillarca granosa; assembly: GCA_029721355.1. Classification (NCBI taxonomy): domain Eukaryota; kingdom Metazoa; phylum Mollusca; class Bivalvia; order Arcoida; family Arcidae; genus Tegillarca; species Tegillarca granosa. The sequence goes on from CM056606.1 coordinate 12,650, forward strand.
TTAAAAGTTAAACTCTCATCTTTTTTCCATTGTCAAGATTTAGTTAAAAAAAATAGCATTTTTAAGGTCAAACATGTAAGTTGTTTGACTTTATTACTGTAACCCCCCCCTCTCTCTCAGTCCTATATCCACAGGGGCTTGTATTTATTGATAATTCCCTTTTTCTGACAAATACCCTCTTTCTGGCCAAAACCCTGGAAGAATTTCTTATTCAAGCCCCTGTGCTACATCCATATAGCAAAGCCGTTAACAGTTAAGTCATGATTTTCAGGAATACCTGTTAACAATCAGGACTGATCCAGGATGTTTTTACTTTACAATACAACCACTGTATACACTCCTGTATAGAAACGGGTAGTTTTCTATCCTGTCGGTCCTGTTGATAAGCCAATTCTTAATTGTGTATAGTTAGGCAGTGCTATTTTGTTAAGTAATCATGTTGTAGATAATGGACTAGTGGTGTACAAATTGTAGTTTAGTGATATACTATTGGATTTTATGACCCAAAAAATAAGTTAGTGGGTAGAGCAATAAGCAGGTTTGATCCTTATCAAGGGCACTCAGTATGAAAGTAAACATTTCCAGGTGTCATTTCTCTCTTGTTACAACTTAAACAAAATTAATGTTATCCCCCGACCCCACCCACCCCACTTGGATAGGACATGGGTGCATTGCAACATAAACACATAGTGTATTTACCTATATCCCTTCATTTGACAGCTGGCTAGATTTGAGTAATTTGTAAATGCTAGTAATATGTTGCTCAATGATGGACTACATAGCCCAGCCAGGGCTTGAACCAGTTACCCTTAAATTGGGCCTAAAATAAAATTAACATTGTTTGCCATTGACCCCCTGACCCACTTGAAATATCCCTACCCAAAAAAGTTTATTGTCATCATATCCCCCCCCCTTGCTTAGGTCACCTGAGCCAAAGGCTCAAGTGAGCTTTTCTGATCAAAATTTGTCTGTCGTCATTGTTGTCATCGTCAGCGTCCGCGGCATAAACTTTTACATTTTCGACTTCTTTTCTGAAACTATGAGGTAGATTTCAATGAAACTTGTTCGTGATGTTGTCATGGCTCCCAAAACTAGGTAAAGGTGACCCATGGTTTCAAAAAACTTAAAAAATCCTCTTCTCCGAAAGCGATGATGGGAGAAAAAATCTGATGTGATATTTGGCATCTCTAGAGTCTTAAGCTTATAAATTGTTCATTTCGTGAAATTTGGTAAAAAATTAAGTTAAGCATTTTTGCGTTTAATTTTAAAAATTTCATAAAATGGCTTCAAATTATTATAACTTGACTATATTGATAGATATTGACATGGGGTTTTCAGTTTTGACTTTTTCTTGAAATAACCTTCAAAATGGGATCAAGGTCAAAGTTCAAGGTCATGACCTAGTATGTAATTTGTGCAGTTTTAGGCTATTTTCTTCCAAATTATAAGGGATATGTATAATATTAAAACATTGTTAAAATGTTCAGCAGGACAAAATGTAAAAAGGTACAAAGTTTCGTAACTGTATGGTAATGCATGTAGGAGTTGTTGCCCCTGAAATGTTATTTTTTTGCTAAAAAAGAACTAAAATTGTGCATTAGCTTGAAAACTATAAACTTTTTGTATAGCATGTATTTTAGAACATTGTAGTTATTGACATGACAGACATTTTGATATATGGCTCAAGGTCATACATTCAATGGTCAAGGTCATAGGTGCATAAAAAGACTGAAATTGTTCATTATCTTGGAAACTATTAACTTTTTGTATTGGCATGTATATTAGATTATTGTAGGAATTGATATGGTGATCATTCTGATATAAGATTCAAGGTTTTACGTTTAAATGTCAAGGTCATAGATGCATAAGAAGACTCAAATTGTTAATTATCTTGAAAACTATTAACTTTTTGCATAGGCATATATTAGAATATTGTAGGTATTGATATGACGATCATTTTGATATGTGGCTTAAGGTCATACGTTCAAAGGTCAAGGTCATGGGTGCATAAAAAGACTGAAATTGTTTATTATCTTAGAAACTATAAACTTTTTGTATGGCATGCATATTAGAATATTGTTGGAATTGATATGGTGATTTTTCTGATATAAGATTCAAGGTCTTATTTTTAAAGGTCAAGGTCATAGATGCATAAAAAGACTCAAATTGTTAATTATCTATTAACTTTTTGTAGGCATGTACATTACAATATTTTATGTATTTTTGCAAATGATTTTGGATATATCCTCAGGTTGGCCATATCCTCAGATGAGCGGTAAGGCCCATGGGCCTCTTGTTTTTTTTACTTCTCATAAGTATTACAGGGCTATACCCCTGGCAAGTGAGATGACCTGTGTGTAGGAAGAAACACAAGGAGGAACATAGAAGACTTAAGTTCACATAAAAATTGTGAAATTTGTTTCAAGAGACAAATGAAACCAATTTATACTTTTCAAATGTGTAATTGATTAAGTTTTTAAAAAATACATTTAGAAATTCTTCTTTCCTACCTACCCACATGTGTATAGGAAAACAGCAAACAAAGATTTTTCAAAGTTAGTCCTCATGAATTTGTCATAACCACTCTGTCAAATGTCACCACATATTACTCATAACATTTTAAAATTTTATTTTCAGTTTAAAGCAGAAATGACGGAACAAAATAAAAAGAAAAATGTTTCACGATACTTCAACAGTTCAGCGCAGGAAGAAAAAGTGGAAGTGTTTAATGTAGATGTAGACAATCTTGATAAAAAACAATTACAACGAAACAGACAGAAACTAGAAAAGAAAAATAAAAAAGCAAACAGATATACAAATAATGACAAGGTGTTATCTGAGAAAAAGAAATTAAAAAATCTGTCATCGAAAGAGTATCAAAAACAGATGTCACGAAGAAAACCAAAAAGTGAAGCATGGGAGAAAAGGAAAAAAAGGAGGGAATGGTTTACAAATAAAAGCTTTAGGCAGGTCAGGGATTATTTGATAATTTTTTTAATTAATAATATTATTATTATTTTTGTAACCTGGGTTAATTGCATCAGGTAAAATAAATGACAAACGATTTCTCCTGATATTATAATATTAATTTGTTATTACAGTCGGGTTCTTTGAAGACAGAAGTATCTACATAATGAACCTAAAAATATATATGTATAAATTTTTTTTTTAAGTATTTTTTTATAATTATTTAATATATTATAATATATCTATATTTGAATATTTGCAGTAGTATTTTTGTAAATTACATAAAATTATAAATACAAATCAAATATTTTACCTACATGTACCAGACCTTTGGATTTATGAATTACAAAAATTCATGGGGTTTTTCTTAATCTATTCAAATGATCTGAACAGTTTAGATTTCACAACCAGAATGATTAAAGAAAGAAATTACCGCGAAAAGTGCTAGTTTTCAATTTTATTAGAATAATTCCATGTTGTCAGTCAGTCACGTGATTGGTCAACCGTCTATACATACATACATGCATATTAAACATATCAACAGTCACATGACACCACTAATAGGAGGACATATCACATACTACATAACAGGTACATACACGTATACACAACACATGAGCAGCAGCACAGTTACATTTTATTTACTTTAAATTTCAGAAAAACTAATAGTTTTTGTACAGCTGTTTAGATTTATCAAAAAAAAAACTAAAACTGAAAGTTTAGACCTTTTGCTTGCAATATTTTTGTTGTATACATTTTGAGCTCACCGGAGCTGAAAACTAATATGAGCTATTGCTATCCATCTTCGTCAGTCGTGCGTTAACTTCTTACATTTTAATCTTCTTCTCAAAAACCACTATGCCCAAATTTAATGAAACTTGGTAACCATCATGCCTGGGTGAAGCCCTTTCAGATTTGCACAAATGAAGGAGTTATGTCCCCTTGGGGCCCCATAAAAAGGGGAAATAGTGAAAAACTTTAAAATCTTCTCCTCTGAATCTACAAGAGATATACCTTAGTTTTATAACATTCTTAGGTCATCTATTTTTAGATTTGCACAAACGGTAGTTATGGGGCTCAAAATGGGGAAATTGTAAGGCACTGAGTGGGGAAATTGCCAAAAATTATATATTTGTCACTATATCTTGAAAACTATCAACTTTTTGTATAGGCATGTACCGGGTATATTAGAATATTGTAGGTATTGACATGACAATCAGTTTGATATATGGTTTAAGGTCATATGTTGAAAGGTCAAGGTCACAGCTGCAAAAGAAGACTTAATTTGCTAATTATCTTGAAAACTATTAACTTTTTGTATAGGCTTGTATATCGGAATATTTTAGATATTGACATGACAATCATTTTGATACATTGGTCAAGGTGATATGTTGAAAGGGCAAGGTCATAGCTGCAGAAGAAGACTTAAATTGCTAATTATCTTGAAAACTATTAACTTTTTGTATAGGCATGTATATTAGAATATTGTAAGTATGAACATGACGATCATTTTGATATATAGATCAAGGTCATGGGTTCAAAGGTCAAGGTCAAAGACGCAAAACTATAACCGTAATAGTTGATTATCTGCAAAACTATTAACTTTTTGTATAGGCATGTATATTAGAATATTGTAGGTATTGACATGCCAATCATTTTGATATATTGTTCAAGGTCATACATTCATAAGTCAATGTCACAGCTGCAAAAGAAGACTTAAATTGCAAATTATCCTGAAAACTATTGACTTTTTGTATAGGCATGTATATTAGAATATTGTAGGTATTGACATTACAATCATTTTGATATATGGTTCAAGGTCATATTTTGAAAGGTCAAGGTCACAGCTGCAAAAGAAGACTTAAATTGCTAATTATCTTCAAAAATATTACCTTTTTGTATAGGCATGTTTATTAGAATATTGTAGGCATTGACATGACAATCATTTTGATATATGGTTCAAGGTCATACGTTCAAATGTCAAGGTCACAGCTGCAAAAGAAGACTTAAATTGCAAATTATCTTGAAAACTATTAACTTTTTGTATTGGCATGTGTATTAGAATATTGAAGGTATTGCGACAATGATCATTTTGATATATGGTTCAAGGTCATATGTTGAAAGGTCAAGGCCACAGCTGCAAAAGAAAACTTGAATTGCCTATTATCTTGAAAACTATTAACTTTTTGTATAGGCATGTATATTAGAATATTGTAGGTATTGACATGACGGTCATTTTGATATATGGTTCAAGGTTATATGTTCAAAGGTCAAGGTCATATCAACATAGGAATACTAAAATTATTAATTATCTTGAAAGCTATTAATGTTGTGCATAGGCATGTATATTAGAATATTGTAGGTATTGACATGGCAATCATATGTTGGTTCGAGGTCATATATGTTCAAAGGTCAAGGACATAGCTGCATAATTATACTAAAATTCATTATTGATTTAGAAATTAGTCATTGCACTACAGTTACTTCATGCATATTATATAAGCTACTTATAAATGAAAAGTGAGTGGATATATTTCTGATTAAGTTTTGTGGGAGTTCTTAACTTGAGAAAACTTTTAAAGTTTCTGTACTTAATATATTGTCTATTGCACTTTGCAAACAATATTGGACAATATCTTCAGGTGAGCGTTAAGGCCCATGGGCCTCTTGTTATTACATGTATTATTATTATTATTATTATTATTATTATTATTATTATTATTATTACATGTATTATTATTATTATTATTATTATTATTATTATTATTATTATTATTATTATTATTTCATGTATTATTATTATTATTATTATTATTATTATTATTATTATTATTACATGTATTGTTGTTGTTGTTATTATTATTATTATTATTATTATTATTATTATTATTATTACATGTATTATTATAATTTTATTAATTTATTATTTCTTTATTTTAGGGAGATCCTTTTCCTGGTGAAGCTAAAATTTCAGAAAAATTAATACAGAAATATGAGAGAGGAGACAGAATGGACACGGTTCATATTTGATTTATATTATAAAGAAAGAGGGTTTAATTTGGTGTCAAATATTGTTGAAGTTTTCAAATTTGTTATCTGATATTGCTAGAAGTTTTCAATATCCTTATATTTGTTACAATTTATATCTCAACATATATTAATATCTCAAAATTTAAATATTCAGGATATCTGCTTCAGCTGAGATTATGTTTGTATAGGAGATACAGTTTGATTTATCTAAACAGAACCTCTGAAATACATCTATATTTTTTTGAAAATAGATAACTTCTAATAAAGATCCATGAGATTCATTTTATATTCCATTCCTATTAGCTGTAAATAAACAGATTCTTCTAACGGGTTAGTCACATATTTAGCTATGATTATTATTAGCTTGGAGCATGCACACTTATGTTCAGAGACTCGAATGAATCAAAGGGAAACCTGACGTAAATTGCATTTATTGTCCATCATTGATATCTAAATGTATTCGCAACAGTGTTATTTATCCCTTACATAGTTACAAATGAAAAATTTGATAAAAATCTATGTTAAATTTACCATTGTGTAAGTTGTGTTTACAAGATCCGTATTTTTAAAGACGTAACCATGTTATAAAATTAGATCCCTAAGGTCTATGTTTCGTTGGGTAATTACTGCTACATCTATTTCTATATTTGTTCAGGCTTTTATCATTGAACCAAATGTAACATTGTTCATTAGGAACATCATTAATTAGATCAGCACCGTTTTAATTTTTTCCTAAGGAAAACTTCACATTTAACTTTTAGATTTTAATATCATAATTATATCTCTGTATCAGTTATATTAATTAATTAATTAATTAATTAATTAATTAATTAATTAATTAATAGGTGTTTTTTCTTCTGTAGAGTCATGCAAGAACAAAGTTTGCCAAAGACAAATTTGTAGAAAAAGAGGAGAAACTAGCTACAGCAGTAAAGCAAGCAGCAAGATCAGAAATACTTCTCCATGAAGGAACAGGGTATGGTTAAATACAGATCAATCAGTTTTCATACAAAAAGGTTCCCTTGACTAAAAACATATTCAGGCCAGAGAAATACTGTCTGTAGATAGACCTGGGTCCATCTTGAGTAGAGTGAATTTGAGTTGGTGTTAAACAGCCCTGTCAATATTCTTTCACTAAAACATGATAGCAGTCAGTTCTGTGATGGTGGAGGAAAGCAGAGAACCCAGAGAAAATCACTGATGTTCAACACATAAGCTGACAAACTTTCTTACACAAGGATCTGTCTGAGAAGGATTAGAACCAAGGTGATAAGAACCACAGTGATCCATAAGCATGCGCTTTAGACCACCAAGGCCCTTGGTTTATCCTCAGTATCCTCATTTACTGTTTATATTGTTTCACTTGACTGGTTCAAATTTATTATAATGCCACAATAAGGTATATTTGCATGACCTACATGATAACATCATTAAATTGTGAATTATTTTGACGCTATTTCCCAAAAATATGACCCCCTGCACTGCAGTTTGTTCAAGACAGAAGCCTCTATTTGGTAGATACTAGCCTGAGAACCTTTGTTAGATAACTTGACGGAGAATGATGGTTTTCTTAGGACAATCCAGTTTTCTCCACCATTTCAATTTTAGTGAAAAGAAATCTTGACGACTTGGTTGGAAAGTGGCATAACCATATTTCATTTTGATCCATACCATAACATGACATTTTATGCTGTTAATTGCTTGATGTGATCTCAAATGGTGACATCTTGATATACATGTAAGCGATATGACCTTGACATTTATGAAATAACCTTGACATTAAATTTCTCACTAATACCGTATGTTTTTTGTATTTAGTTATTTAGACGCTGACAAAGATGAAGATACAACTCAGATATCACAACATGACATTTCTGCAGCTGTAGATATTACAAGTGCTCAGAAGGTTAGTATATTATTAGAACTTCTGAACTAGTATATTATTAGACTTAAGTACATCTGTACTAAGGGTGAAATATGTTATATAACACCGAATAGGATGTAGACAAACAATTCAAGGGGTGTCAAGTGCTACATTAGAAATAACATTCCTTTCACTGACAAGATGCATCCAACTTAAGGCAGAGGGGAGTTGGGAGGGCAAGCGGAAAGTGAGCTGAAGAAGATAGGGTTTTCACATGGGACAGTGGAAACAAAAGCAGAAGATTGGGCTGGGTACAGGGGCTGTGTGGCTCCCTTTGAGCCACCTGGCATGAAGAGGACTAAGTAAGTAGGTAAGTTACTAATGGTCATGGTTTTCTTCCAGAGCTGACCGCCTCCATATAAATGAAAGAGTCTTGACTGAGTCATAAAAAGAATATAACATGACTCTATATCTGTTATATTATACATTTATGTGTATGACTCTTAGTATGCATTGGCAGCATGTTTGCTAATGTTAAACTAGGATTAAGGTCAGTATGTACACACAGGCATCAGCTATAACATGAAATTTCCACATTCTTTAAAACTTTTGTAAGCACATATTGTAATTGTATAAGGAAAGTGATCACAAAATTAAATAGCTTCGTCCAACAAAGGTCCACTACAATTTTCTGCCTCTGTGACTCGGGCGGTAGAGCATCCAACTGGAAAGGAAGAGGTTGAGGGCCGGGTTATACATAAGATGAGGTATTGCTTCCTTGTCTGGTTCTCAGCATAAAGAGAAGAGAGTATCAAGTGGTTCACTTGGTTCCAGAATGTTGGACTGGTGAAGTGGTATGCTTATCTACAGCATACTGACTCAGTAGACTAGCACTTTACAAAGAGAGAATCACCTGAGTGCTACAAGTACATGGCTGCCCTAAATACACACCGACACAACTCAAGCATACTTAAACTTGTTCTAAGGTTATTCCATGGGGATTAATAATGATTATCTTGCTCTGGTTGTGAAAAGTTGAAAATTGTCTCTGGTTGTGAATAGCTGAAAATTTGCTGATGCAATATTTAACAACAATCTCTATTTGAAAATATACTATAATGAACATATATCAGAGCTGGAAAACTTTATATTAAGACAGACATACAAGTCTTGTTAATAAAAAAGGTCTTTGCTTTTCTTCTGACTAATGACCATTATCTCAATAGAAATAGAGATGTAGACAAGACATCAGCTGCTTTGTATTTGTCTTTATTTATCTATAGCTTGGCTTGACAAAAGAAACTTTATTTCACATTGCCTTCAGCACACTGCCAAGGTAAAAATTTCTGATACTTAAACTGGTGATGTCTTATTGTAAAATAATATTCTTGATTGGATCGTTAAAAAAATAAAATGAAATTAAAAAAAAAAAAATAATAATCATAATAATGACAAATATTATATTTCTGTTTTCAGTATTTTGAATTGTCCCTGAAAGATTTTGGACCCTACTGCATCAATTACACAAGGAATGGGAGGTTTCTATTGATGGGCGGAGCTAAAGGTCATGTGGCTGCTGTTGATTGGCAGACCAAGAAACTATTGTGTGAGATTAATGTAATGGAGACACTCCATGATGTGAAGTAGGTGTTCCCCATTCATATATTATATTATATTATTCAAGATAAAGCCCTGTTAATTGTAAAATCACAATTGTATGTTTGTACCCTGGAAATGTTTACAAAATGTCAGAATGTTACTATAATGGGCTGAGTGGTCTGCCGCATTGTGGGCAAGTATACTAGCAATAAAAGATTGCCATAAGTAGGCACTGGTATAATGCATATCAGAAATTCTTTTACAAACTCATGCATAACTTTAACTTGTGTATAGATTAATTGTCTCATCACAAATAATCGAAGATTTACTGATGAGATGTAAAGCATCAACCAAACATTTTGTCTCTACAAACAACCTTCCGTCAGTTTTCTCATATTTTGCCAAAATCTATAATAATAATAATAATAATAATAATAATAATAATAATAAATAATGATTTCAGTAATCAGTTAAGAGTCTATGAAGGACATACTATCAATGGGAAATAACTCATTTTTATGATTCTGATTAGTTTGTATCAAAATGTGAAGAAAAAATACATTCAAGTAAAATTAAACATTTTTATCCATACATTTCATTGTATTACTGTCCAGGGGAGATAACTTTTATAATAAAAACCAGAAACATGAGTGCATGTCATTTGGTTTCAATTATTTATATTTTATTTTAATATAACAGGTGGTTGCATCAGGAGACACTATTTGCAGTAGCCCAGAAGCAGTGGACATATATCTATGATAACCAGGGTATTGAATTACATTGTCTGAAGGCTCTGGATAGTGTACTTAGGATGGAGTTTTTTACCGTACCATTTCCTGTTAGCTGCTGCTGTAAGTAATAAATGTTGTTATTAGCAACACTTTTTTATAACATTTAACAAAAGTTTTATTTCGAGATTCAGTTAGTTTCTGGGTCATTTCATGTTTCTACTTGTTTACAATTTGTGAACTAATATACCTGTCACTATGCTAGTGTGAGCCCCTTTATTAACAAATGTTGAAAACATACAGGTTTAATTAATGTATCTACATGTACTTGCTTTTCAAAAAAAACAATCTTTTCTCTGTTCTGATATTTATTTCAGTGTTAGACTAAGAAACATTTTGCGAATAGGCATTCCTGGCCTTCTACATCAACCTGTATGGTATATAAACTAATTAGGTTATTTCATTGTTATTTTCAGAATGCTAAGGGATATATCATGGCTGGATGTATCTATTGGTCAGAAGATTGCTGGATTTAGTACAGGACATGGTAGACTGGACGTTATGTGTCAGAATCCACACAATGCAGTTGTATGCCTTGGACACAATGGTGGTGAGTGTGTACACAATATATCAGTTATCAAAAGTCTGTAGCTTAGATGTTTGAACAAGCAGAGACAAACACAAATGTAGTATGAATCTACATTTTAGATTCTTATAAACCCTACAGTGTTTATTTCATTTGGGGCCTAGGTGGTTGAGTGGTCTAACGTGTGCACTTACGGATCACAATGCCTCTCACCACCTAGGTTTGAATCACACTCTGGCAGATTCTAGTGTGAAAGTTGAGTTGAGTTGAGTAATGGTGTTTAACGTCCCAGTCAAGAATATTTCACTTATATCGAGACATTGCCGGCTATAGGCGAAAGTGCAGACATTTTGCCTGTGCGTTGTGGTGATGGCATTATACAGCAGTGTTCTTTATCGTGCCATGCCTGCCATGACACGGGACCTCTTTTATTTCAAGTTCCCATCTGAAAGAACCATGACTTTCATTTTGTAATGCTGAGTGCTTGGCGAAAGAACAGTCTCTACCCACTTTCAAGTCTTGGGTCAAACCCGGCCGGGGCTTGAACCCAGGACCTTCCACTTACGGAGCGAGCACTCTACCAACTGGGCTACTGCAGTGGCCATCTAGTGTGAGAAAGTTTGTCAGTTCTCTTGCCTGAAGTTGGTGGTTTACTCCAGGCATCCCAGAACTGAATGCTTCTGTATTGGTGAAAGAGTCTTGACAGCCACATAAAACACCGCTAATCTAATCCAAGTAACAACCTTTGCCTCATGGGGACTTTGATGGCTGAATGATCTAAAGCATTTAATTAAAGATCACATTGCCTAGGGGCTGACCTTGTTTGAAATCATTTTTAGTAGATTTTAGTGTGATAAAGTTTGTCAGTTTACATGCTGATGGTTGGCGGCATTCTTCAGGTCCTTTCGTTTCTTTTACTATTCCAGAACTGTCGGTCATTATATTAGTAAAAGAATCGAGACTGAGACATATTCCTTGATTCTTGATTTTTCTGTTTGATATGTAATTGTATGTGTTGTACCACAGGACGATAATGTTTGGCACAAATTCGTGATTTCTCTATATTATAATTAAGTTTTTTTTGTTATTTTTTTACATCAGGTACTGTAACAATGTGGTCACCCAATGTTAAAGAACCATTAGTTAAGATGTTATGTCATGGTGGAGGTGTTAGATCTGTAGCCGTGGATCACAGAGGAATGTGAGTTACTATTTACATGTAACAGATATAAATAATGTGTTTTTTTCTCTGATATAATTTGTAGTAAATCCTAATAGCATTAACGAAAACAAAATGTATTGTGTACTGGACTGGCAAATTTGAACTCAAAAGCATTTGAAATGTTGATTTAAATTAGCACACCTGCAGAAACACAAACAAGCAGGTACATGTATAACAATAGTCCTACTCCAAGCACCTGAACATCCAGTAATACGCTCATGGGGCAAATAATGCACAGATACAGGCAAGCTAACTGGTAGCAATTACAGCCCTCTTGTTTATATTGCACTTGTCCTTTTAATAAAAAGCTAGTTCTTTCTTACATACTGGGACTTCACAGTGCACCACTGTTTGTCTCTGTCTCACTATTTGACAGTGGTGAAACAATCTACACATGGTGTGTAATGGGATGCTGTGATTAGTGAATTGTTTATTGTGAATTCCATTTGGCGGTACATACAATTTGTCCAGATGTTTATTAAATATGTATGATAGAGTTTTCCTGAAACTATGCATAGATGACAAGAATCATAAGAACCTAATACCCACGATCAAACTTTTTAACCACTTGGGATTGGGGTATTTAACTCCTTCAGAGACAGTTCTAGATTTAAAATTGGCGTTATGGATTTTATGATCAATTTAAAAACATTCTGATTGAGATTTCATGAATTTATTTTATATCTTTGGTTACAAATGAAATATTGTTATGAAATGATTCTGTTTACAATTGTAGCAGGTCTGAGCTATTCCTAGTGGGGCTGAGATAGTTGTAGTGGGACTGAGATAGTAATAGCTTGGCTGTGATAAGCATGGCTGAGCTAGTCATTGTGGGTTGAGCTAGTCATAGAGGGTCTGAGCTAGTCACAGCCGAGCTGAGATAGTTGTAGTGTTGTGTTGACTATTATAGATATAATAGAGTGATTTACTGCCAGACTTTCTGATCTAGATTTTTTTGCCTTGCGATTAAACACTCACATATCACCTGGAAGGGCTGGGCCCAGTCCAGGGATTTTTCTGGCCATTTTGGGAAAGGGACCTTGGGATGAAATTGGGAAAATCATTGACAAAATCGACATTTTGGGAAAATTTTTCATAAACTTAAAAAATTTTCACATTGTCAGCACATCAAATATTTTGCCTGGAATATTTACTATTTTGATACATGCTGGTAGTCATTCATTTGCACCAAATCACTCAGACATTAACACAATATCTTCACAGACTGGCTTCAATACAAACATCTGAGAAAGTTGTTTTATGAGTTGCTCCCATTCTACCAGATCCTCATTGAGTATAAATCAAAATGTGCATAAATACCTGTAGGTTATTATAAAGTTATACAAGCTACACCAAAAATATAGAGTTTTTTTTCACTTTTTCTTAAGTTTCTCAAAGCAGGATTATTTGGGAATTTTTACCTACAAAATTGGGGAAAAATGTATGCTTTATGGCATTGGGAATGGGTTCCTTTACCGGACCCTGTGAGTGGCCAGAAAAATCCCTGCAGTCCTCAGCCAGGGTTCTTGGTTAGGATGGGTTTGTTTATTTTTAAATATTTCCTCCCTCCTGTTACACAAAGATAATTTCAAAAATGATGTCAGATATCCTTAAGATAAATTCAGTTTTTAAGAGCCCTAATTTGTTAGTTTTACAATATTTTTTTTCTGGTAATTTGCAGATACATGGCCACCTCAGGGATAGACAGAAAGTTGAAGATTTGGGATCTAAGGAATTATAAAATGTTACAATCCTACAAGATTGGAATGGGTGCTAATTACCTTGGATTCAGTCAGACAGATCTCTTAGCTGCTGGTAAAGGCAATGTTGTAGAGGTAATAAATCACATAGTTTAAGCTCACCTGGCTGAAAGGCTCATTAATTTTGGCATTGTGAGATGTGTTTTAATTTTTGCATGTTTTTAAACCTGTAGCTGCTGGGAAAGACAACATTTGTAGAAGTAAAATATCACATGATTTTATAGCTCACCTGTTTGAAATGTCACATTGACATATGTTATTTTAAAGTGTGAGTTTCAGATGTGTTTGTATTTATAAGATGAGGTTCTTCTTGTATTTCCTAAAGGATACATTTTAGAGGTATCAATCATTATTGGTGTTTGTTATGTATATTTTCCTTATTGTTACAGCGCCTCTCACTGCCTGCATTTGAATTCCACTTGCGATAGATCCTAGTGTGCGAAGGTCGGTGGTTTTCTCGGGGCACTCTAGTTTCCTCCACCAGTGGTTTTAAGGGTCAAAATTTGGAATGTGGGCACAAAAAATATTAGTACACTCTGCCCCATCCCACCTCACACCAGGAACAGAGTGGTTTAAAGGGTCACAGTTTGGAATTTGGGCACAAAAAAATGCAAGTACAATCTACCCCACCCCACCTCACACCAGGAACAGAGTGGTTTTAAGGGTCAAAATTTGGAACTTGGGCACAAAAAATACTAGTACACTCCACCCTACCCCACCGCACACCTGGAACAGAATGGTTTGAAGGGTCACATTTGGAACTTGGGCACCAAAAATACTAATACATTCGGCCCCACCCCACCTCACACCAGGAAGAGAGTGGTTTGAAGGGTCACAATTTGAAACTTGGGCACAAAAAATACTAATACGTTCCGCCCCAACCCACCTCAAATCAGGAACAGAGTGGTTTAAAGTGTCAAGAATCTTAACTTGGGCATGGAAAACATCACTACACGCTTTTCCATTCACCAGGTCAAGAACTTATTATTTTTCACTTTTATTTATTAATTTAATTTTATATATGAAAAAATTTCTTTTGTTTATTTATTTTTTTTTATATACATGCATGAAAAAATTACTGTTATTTATTTATTTTAATAAATGAAATAATTTATTTCATTTATGTATTTTTATGCATTTAATTTATTGTTATTTGTTTTTTTAATTTAATTTTTTCATTTACAGGTGTATCAAGATTGCTGTAGAAAGACAGTTGGCTCCCCTTACATGATACACAAACTTCAATCATCCATTACCAATCTACAGTTTTGTCCGTATGAAGATGTACTCGGAGTTGGTCATGGTGATGGTTTCTCAAGTCTGATCATTCCTGGTAATGCACTGTTATATTTGTTTTTGGCTGTTAGTATTGGCCATTGAATAAAATGTTAGGGATTTAAAATACATACATTTGTCAACTAAATTGGTTATGTGTCAACCATGACCAATCACATAAATCTGGATTAAAAATCTTGTAAGTCCAGTACCAAAACTGACCTCTTCCATAGTTGTTCTTCTTGAAGATTAAATGAATTTGTTCTATTCAACTGTTTTAAAACATGATGAGGTATCATATTGAATGGTAATCAATCATGTGCTAAGCAATTTTTATTTACCACCAAGCCCAAGTAAAGAAAAAATATCACTTTATTTAAGTCTCAGATTTAAAAAAAAACAAAGTTACATAAATTACTGAATAACACTGAAACCTTGACACAACATTGTAAAATAAAATTATCAATATCCATGGGAGATTATTTTTTCTTATTTTTGGGGGTTTCTAGATACCATGAAATTTAATGTCAATAATTGTTTACTTTCCAAAGCCTCAATGATATATATTTTTACAAAACACGTTTCCGTGACATTTTTAATTGCAAAAAGAAAAAATTATAATAAAAAAAATTAAAAAAAAAAAATGAAATTTTAACTTCATGAACAATAATGATTTTAAAGTATTTTTATTTATTGTGTTGTACTTTAGGTGCTGGTGAAGCAAACTTTGATGCTTTAGAAGCCAACCCTTACCAGACCAAAAAACAGCGACGACAGGCAGAAGTCAAAATGTTATTGGATAAGGTAACGAGCCATACATGTTTGAAGCAATTATCATCCACTCACTTCATACTTCAGAAACACTACAGTATACATACTTCAGAAACATTACAATATACATTTATTGGAAAATATAAAAATAGGTAGTGTAGGTTCTTTTGCCGAGCACTTGCCCTTTGTTCATGCATATATGTTAGGCGTGGCAGGCTAAAGAATCCTCCTTACAGATATGCCCTGAGCAACTGCATGGGTAACAGTTTTGCCACTTCATTTATAGCTAGCGACATCCCAATATACTTAAAATACATGTACATAGTTTTTGGACATACAACTTCATTCATTTATTTCAATTAATTTAATTTTTAAATTTCTTTGGCTATTTTTTTACTAAAATGTTTGTTAGGGTATAGGCAGCTAAGTTAGTAGAGCAATCGTGGGGGTCTTTGAGCTAAGATCCATGTCTTTCACTGTATTCACCCTTTTACATTCAAAGATCATGTGATTGTATGAAGTAGGGAATCTACAAGTTGAACTGGGTGTGTTGTTCTGTTTAGGTATCTGAAGTGGTTGAAGTTAGAGAATCAGGACCAAGTCTTAAGTTTAAAACACAATGTGTCAAAGGGGGGAGGGGGGGTTGTCCTGCAGCAGAAAGCCCTAACCAGTATTCTGCTTGCTGAATTAAGATGGTTATTTAGTAGAAATGACCATGTTTGTCAGTCCGTCTGTCTGTCTGGGAAATTTTATGTCTGGACTAAAACTCATTGCTGCACTGGTTGAATTTTCTGAAACAACATAAATGGTAACCTTAGTCCAATTGGGTGTCATGATCTTGAACCAAAGTGATGTTTTAAAAAGTCATTGTTAAGGAGTATATTTTGGGGATGTGTGATTTGGAATTTTACAATTACATGGTAAAAAATATTTATTACATAATAATACTTTAATTAAATATACAGTGAAACTAATTTTACTCAATGTCTTGTAATTTGTTTTATTAGATACCAGCTGAGATGATCCACCTGGAAACAAATAAAATTGGTAAAATTGACTCCAAAACACTTCAAGAAAAAATAGATGATAAAAATAAAATATTGGTATGTATTTTCATTATCTACATAGTGTTTAATCTAGATAAGGCCCCTGTTGGATCAAAAATAATAATACATGTTAAAAATACTATCAGTTGACTGTATTTGGAACTTCTTTTCCATATCAGTTGAGTGTTGACGAAAATTTTATTCTACTCACCATTTTTTAAATTTTAATAAATAATTTTCTTATTTTTTTGAAAACTTGACTGGTAACATAAGCTGTTCACTTGCTAAAGGTCTGTGGTTCACTCTTGGTACTCCAGTTTACTCCACAATACCGGAACTGACTGTGTTGATATAAGTTTAAAAATCTTGACTTGGGGGCAAAACACCATTTCTTCATTTCATTTTACCATAATGGTTTTTTAAAGATTATGTGTACCATTCGCAAAACTGTGTAGTTATATGAGTTTGAAGCAATAGCAAAGTTATCTTCAACATTTCAACATATGAAACAGAACTGTGTATATTATAATAATGTCCCAAGATTCGAACACAACCGGGTCTGACCAAAGATTTGAAAGTGGGTGGTGACTGTTATTTCACCAAGCACTCGGCAGTATGAAAGAAAGTCACGGTTCTTTTGTATGGGAAGTTAAATTAAACGAGGTCCCGTGTCAAGGTAGGTGTGGCAGGATAAAGAACCCTGCTGAATAATGTCATCAGTGCAAAGCACAGGCCAAATTCCTGCACTTTCGCCTATAGCTGGCGACATCTCGATATAAGTGAAATATTCTTGACTGGGATGTTAAACACCATTACTCAACTCATCCAATAAACCAAACTTTTTACATAGGAATTTTCTAGAAAAAATACTGTATTTTGCTATTTTAATTCATTTTATTTCCTTTTAGTTTTTGAAACCTCAAAAAATGGAATTTGAACCAAAATATAAAATGAAAGGAAAAAGTAAAGGAAAGAAAAAAGAACTGAGGAAAAAAGGAGTGATAGAAGAGAAACAAAGAGAGACAGTTAAGAAAATAGTAACAGAAAAACAAAAAGCAGCACGGACTGAAAGTCAAAATAAAAACAGAGTTATGGGCCCTGCTAGTGTTCTGGATAGATTCGCAAAGAAAAAGGAATCATAATATTTACTGTTTCATGTCAAAAATAAAAATGAAAAACCATGATTATGTTTAATTGTTAAGTATATAACTTTGTTAGTTGTAGTTTAAAAAGTGGAACTTAGAAAATCATAATGTTAGGTTAAAATGAAAGTTCCATCATATGCTTCAAGCTACAGTTGAAGACATCACAAGAAATTAATAACCCATATACTATGTATGATGACCCCCTGTAAATAAAGTCTGCTATATTGTAACTAACAAGAACCTCTCACCTGTTTATAAAGTCTGTTCACAGCATGGTCTTTATCTCCAGGTTTATTCTATCATATTTTATTGAATATTGTTGAAAATAAATTCGATCAGGATTATATCTTATGTTGAATATTAAAGGAAGGTTTAAATCATTTTATATTTCATCATGTTACTGATTTTCAAGCTTATGCCAAATTAAACTGAAGGTGAAAATATGTTGCTACGAACTTAGGATAATAAACAGCAGAACTGAAATAATCTGATCATGTTGTCCCCTGTCATAAGTTTGTGTGGTTTAAAGTGCCCACTTAAGGATAATAGCACCTCTCTTTCCCAATGGCAAAATCCAATTCAGACAAATCTTATTGTAAGAAAGTCTGTCAGTTTGTTTGCTGAATGTATAATGTTCTTCAGGTACACTGGTTCCCTCAACCATTCCAGAACAGGCTCCACAATCATTCACTCAACTGAGTTTACACTCAACTCAAATATTACCATTTTTCTCTCATCCATATTTTAAAAAATGAAGTTTTATGAGACAATGTTTTGTTTTGTACAACAAAACTACACTAAACAATTTATATATAACATTATATGATATTTATGTATGTAATGTCTTAAAAATTGACATTGAAATATTGCCTAGTTTGAGTTGAGTGTACACTCAATTGAATGAGTGATTGTGAAACTGGGGCCTGACCTACATTAGAACCTTTTTTGTGATCAAACCCATTACCCCTGAACTCATGAGTCTACAGCACTACTTGGCAACATTTCTCCATTTTCATATTCCATGGTCAACTCAAAGACATGAGTTTTTATCTAAAATTGTAAAGAATGCAAACTTCATGCTATGTTAAAAAAATTAGTAACAGGCCCAAGTTTCAAAATCATTCCTTACAAGATTTTCTTTTACGTAAATTTAGGAAAATTTGAAAACATTTTTCATACAACTAAATAAAGATTTTAAAAGCTTGAAGTAGATATATATCTAATCTTTAAAATGACATCTTAATTTACTGAATATCTTAAACAAATATTAAAATTATCATGATTTCAAATTTGCCAGATTTAAGTTAAGAAAAATCTTAGTTAAGAAACTAGAATGTATACTTGTGAGCAAGTATATGTCTGTGTATCAGCTCTCTCTCTCTCTCTCTCTCTCTCTCTCTCTCTCTCTCTCTCTCTCTCTCAATTTAAGAAGATGCACTTATGGTGCATCCATCACAATAGAAGACCTGTTTTTTTTTTTTTACTGGATTTCTCTCGAGTCTTTCAGATTTCCAAAAAATGACGAGGAAGTGACATACCTATGGTCAATCCCTACCTGCTGAAAAAAAATTTAAACCTGATCAGGTAAGAAATGAAGGAGCAGATGCTTCTGAAAAAAATCTAGCAGAAACTAGAGAGAATATTAATAATAATAAAGATTATGAGTACCAACAAGATGTCTGCTGATATGCAGACATAATGAGGGTGAAACTGGGGTCATACTATTGCAGTGGGTATAAGGAAATGAAAGTCATGGTTCTTTCGGACAGGAACATAAAATAAACGAGGTCCCATGTCCTGGTAGGCCTGGCACGATAGAGAACCCTGCTGTATAATGCCATCAGCGCAACACACAGGCAAAATTTATGCACTTTCGTCTATAGCTGGCGATGTCTCAATATAAGTGAAATATTCTTGACTGGGAAGTTAAACACCATTATTCAACTCAACTCTTATATAAGTTTTTTACATTTTCTAGAAATGAATAGCTGCAATAATTCCGATTTGATGCAGTTTGTAAACAATAATTCGTTCATGGACTCTGGTTTCCTCAAACATCTAGACCTGACTGCCTCAATATAAGCCTGGGGTATAAAACTGTACTCGAATTTTTTTTTTTTTACAACAAGTGACCATCTGACACAATTAGTTATACAATTTCATAATTGATTAATATTTTATTACTGTAACTGTTTTGGAAGGAAATGTGTTGTGATTTACAAGAGTTGTTTCCCTTATATTAAAGAAAAATGTGCATTAGTCAGAACACTGTACAAGAACCTACAACAAACCTGATAAGTTAGGAATATAACATAAGAATTATTATCATATACTCAGACAACTAAAAAAAAACATGGCCCTAGTTTTAACACTCATTGACTCAATTGGGTGTACACTCAATTCGACTAAAGGAACATTTCAATGTCAATTTTTAGCTCGCCTGAGCTGAAAGCTCAGATTAGCTATTGCTATCCATCTTTGTCCATCATTTGTTGTGCGTCATGCGTAAACTTTTAACATTTTAATTTCTTCTCCAAAACCACTGGGCCAAATTTGATGAAACTTGGTTACCATCATGCATGGGTGAAGGCCTTTCAGATTTGCACAAATGAATGAGTTATGTTCCCTTGGTACCCCATAAGGGGGGAAATAGTGAAAAACTTTAGAAATCTTCTCCTCTGAATGTACAAGAGATATACATTAGTTATTTCATTTATAACATTCTTAGGTCATCTAGTTTCTGATTTGCACAAACGGTAGCCATGGAGCTCAAAATTGGGAAATTGCAAGGTACTTGGTGGGAAAATTGCAAAAAAAAAAAAATTATATATTTGTCAATATATCTTGAAAACTATTAACTTTTTTATAGGCATGTATATTAGAATATTGTAAGTAATTATACAACAGTCATTTTGATGTATGGCTCAAGGTCATAATTTCAAAGGTCTAGGTCACAGCTGCAAAAGAAGACTGAAATCGTTAATTATCTTGAAAACTATTAAGTTTTTGTATAGACATGTATATTAGAACATTGTAGATATTGACATGGTGATCATTTTGATATATGGTTCAAGGTTATATATTCAAAGGCAAAGGTCATAGCAGCATAAAAAGTCTGAAGTTGTTAATTATCCTGAAAACTATTAACTATTTGTATAGGCATGTTTATTAGAATATTGTAGGTATTAACATGACGATCATTTTGATATATGGCTCAAGGTCATATATTCAAATGTAAAGGTCATATCAGGATAATAAAACGTTAATTGTTGATTATCTTGAAAACTATTGACTTTTAGAATAGTCATGTGTATAAGAATACTGTAGGTGTTGATATGACAATCATTTTATATATGGTTCAAGTTTATAGGTTCAAAGGTCAAGGACATAGCTGCATAAGTATATATACTAAAGTGTTAATGTTTTAGAAATTATTCATTGCGCTTCATTTACTACATGCATATAAGCTACTTAAAAATTGAAACATGAATAGATATTTCTAATTAAGTAATGTGACTGTACTTAACTTTATAAAATTTGTAAAGTTTCTGTACTTAATATATTGTCTATTGCACTTCGCAAACAATTTTGGACATTACTCAGGTGAGCGTAAAGGTCCATGGGCATCTTTTTAAGACATCACACAGTTAAAATTGAAAATCTAATATCATATTAAAATTGTTTAGTGTAGGTTTGTTGAACAAAACAAATCATTGTCCCAAAAAACTAATAATTAAAAAAATGATGAAATAAGGGAATATTTGAGTTGAGTGTACACTCAGTTGAGTGAATGATTGTGAAACTGGGGCCTGACAATGAAATATGCAGTTAATAATATGTTTTGCATTACGGTCAAATTTTTTTTCAACTCGTTTCAAGCCGGCCATTTCTATGAATGTGGAGAGTGCCTTGGTTTAAACCCGAGCTGTAGTAAATGAACTGACAAACTTCCTTTCTCTAAGGCTTGTCTAACTGGGACTCAAACCTAGATGAAATAGCACTTTAATTATTAAGCCCGTGTTGTAGACCACTTGGCCACCGAGGCCCTTGCAGTAACAAGGTGGGTGAGTGAGTGGGTTTTTGTTTAGAGCCACATCAGCATCATTGCATTTATTCATGGCTAGGTTTGCAGTAACGGGGTTTGTCTTCAATATACTTTACTCTTGAAGAAAGAATAAAATTAATATAAAATGTCATATGATATTTTAAAAATGATAAAATTTAAAATTTCGTTCCCCTGAACAACAGTTTTTTTTAAATTTTCCCAGACTTACTAGTATCTTATTCGGGTTTTTTAAATAATTTAATTAAATATTTAATAAATGAGATTCATTTTTATAATTGAGATTTAAAAAAAAATTGAATTTGAAATATGCAAGAATCAATATTTTTTAATTCAGATTTCATTATAAATTACATTACAATCTTATAACAATCTGTTAGCTGCTGAATCTCATTTTTAAGGTCTAAATTTAACGTAGAACTGGTTTATTCAAACAGATTTTTCTTTCTCTTTCTATGGTATTGTACGGTAGCACAGAGGTGACATGAAATTTATTTTTCATATTAAGTGCGCACGTATTACCTATTGGTTACTACGTGCGCACGTAATAGGTATTACGTGCACACGTAAAAGGTAATACGTGCGCACATAATAAGTTAATACGTGAGCAAGTAATAGGTAATACGTGCGCAGGTAATATGAAAAATATATTTCATGTCACCTCTGTGCTACCGTAGTATTGCCATACTTTTTTTAATGCTTTATGTATAAAAATTCAAAAAGCGGTATATATCAATATATCCTCGACTCATTGCTACAATTCGTTCAGGCGTTAACTAAGATGTTTCATAATAAAATTGAATGTAACTTACAACAGAAATAGATTTCAGGACTTCAAAAATAAAAATAAATAATAAAATAGATAAAGTGAGATGACAGTGTTAGCTAGGAAAAAATCACGAAATTTTACATTTTATCAAAAGAAAAAGTATCTTGCATACAAAGATCAAATTATGGCTACATGCATGTAAAAAAAAGATTGAATAGAAGTTGTCACATGATGTAGCAATGATGTTTTGCGCCTTGACCAGTCTTTCTCTTTTATCGAGGTGGTCAGTTCTTGAATGGAGGAGGAAACCGGAATGTCTGGAAAAAAAACCTGGCGAGCGAACTGCCAAACCTCCTTAGGCTAGAATCTCTCCCAAATGGGCTGAATGGACGTTGAAGATTTTGACGCAAATTCTCAAATTAGAGATCTGAACGTTCGGTAATTTTTGTTAAAAATGCTCTGTATTTGAATTTGTTTCTTTCTCCAAATGAGAGTCAATTAATATTTTTGCTAACGACTGTTATACCTTGCACACGTGTATATAGTTTGATTTTATGACTGTGTTCTGTTTGGGCGCTCACGACCTGGAATCGAAGCCACTCTGGTACATCTTAGTGCGATAAAGTTTGTCAGTTCACTTGCCGAAGGTCTGGGGTTGTTACCGGGTACACCTGTTCCCTCCAACATTCATGAAGTATCAGCGAAGAATCTTGACCTGAACATTAAATATCATTACTTCAATTGTTTTTGGCAAAGAGGAAATGACAACTTCAAAGTCATAAATGAAATACAACAAAATACTAAGTTTAATTAATAGCATTTTTTTAAATTTTATTTTTGAAAAATTCTATTATTATTATTATTATTATTCTCCTGAAATTTCGATTGTTTATGGTATTTTCCGAATTTTCATAAATTAAACGCATTAATTTGCATACCCGTTAAATACTCGGACATTAAATAAGAGATATGTGTAGCAGATTGTCATTATGATAGTTGATAAAAATCAGTTATTATTTTAGATTACCTTTTTATTTTGAAATGATATTTCCACAGTAACATGTCGGTAGTAATGTTTTGTTTCAGTAAATTCTATAACCACACTGTACTGTAAAATAATAAATAAAAAACTAACTGAAATACCCTTTTATAGTTTAGATAATAATAATAATAATAACAATGATAATAATACATACAAATAATAATAAGAAGAAGAAGAAGAAAAAGAAGAAAAAAATGTTACTGATAATAATGTCATATACATGTTTCACTTTTTGAATGTATTTTTATGATTAAATTCAAAAAGTGGTATATGACAATAATTTTGATTCAACCGAACCCTAACTATAACCCTAATCCAACAAATAAATAAATAACTTAAATAACGTAAATAACTTTAATAAATAGATAAATAAATAAAAATAAATTCTGAAGACAAACAATTTCTCTATAGGTAAAATTCATTTTTCGACAGTTAAAATTTGAGTTCTGTTTTTACAAATTTTATCAAATAGTGTGTGTGTGTGTGTGCTTTTCACACTAGACTTCGCTGTCACAGAAAAAAAAGTTTTTCAAAGGGTGTTTTTTAGGATTAGAATAAAACACAATCTTGCCATTCCATAAAGAAATCATGGTAAATTATTTAAGATTATTCTCAGCGCATCTGTTCATGGTTTTGTTTCCAAAATTGAAGCTACCCGAAACAACCGGCGCCCGTTTTTAAAATCATATTACCAGTTGTTCCAATATATATTTGTCTTTTTCTTTTCTTTTCTTGTTTGATTTCGTATTAACTTATATGTTGTCTTGTTTTTTATTGTAAGTGTTGTTGCTGCTCTCTCAGTTGCATATTCCTCTTTATTATCAAACATTTCCCAGTAGCACACTTCGTAGAAAGTTAATGAAAGTTTTTGGTACAGTGTCATACATGTATAAATATATAACACAAATACCTGTTAAATTTTGATGTGCCAAATGTGCACGTTTCGGAAAATCATTCATCATCAATGACTAAGATCGAAAAATTTGATAGATAAAAAAGCATTAAAAAGTTAAACAGTTGAAAATTAATGAATCTGAAGTTCCGAATTTATATGAATCCAAATACAGCTATGGAATGCTTTGAATGAGGGAACAAACCTTAGTTTTAAATAAATTTAAAAAAATTAAGACGGCTGAAAATTTTGCTAAATGGTATATTTTCTGACAGCACAAAGTACTGCCTACTGAGTTATAGATACCCTAGGTGAGTTTACTCCACCAGCAGCGGTACCCGCTAAGGGGTAATAAATATATACACAAACACCTGTGAAATTGTGAGGTGCCATATGTGCACATTTCGGAAAATCATTCCTCATCAGTGACACTAGGGGCCCAAAAGTTTTATAGATAAAAACATGAAATAGACTTCATTGTCACAGATACCTACCAAGGACTCGGCATTTAGAAACTAGTCTTGGTATTTTGAAAATATTTGTAAA
Source organism: Tegillarca granosa (assembly GCA_029721355.1). Taxonomy (NCBI): domain Eukaryota; kingdom Metazoa; phylum Mollusca; class Bivalvia; order Arcoida; family Arcidae; genus Tegillarca; species Tegillarca granosa. The sequence goes on from CM056606.1 coordinate 37,955, forward strand.
ATAGTGAAAATATCTAACAAAAATAGCTTTTTAATTTTTATGGTAGTAAGTGCACATTTCGGAAAATTATTTCTCATCATTGACACTAGATAGTAGAGACCAAACAAGTTTAGTTTTAACGTTATTTTATTAATTTGTAAACTAATAACAAAAGAAGAAAACAAACTGTAAACTGAATTCAGTTTAAAAAAAAATAGATAGAAAAAATAAATAAAAACTAAAAAAAGAAAAAAGAAAAAAAAAAAAAAAAAAAGAAAGAAAAAGAAAAAAGCCAAACTTTTGAAAATTATTCCACATATACAACTACAACCAGACTCACCAATGGCTTGAGGGATTGTGATCCTTAAATCTAAGATATTATTTTTAAAACCATTGTTTTGACAAAAAAAATAAAAATAATAATAAATAAAAATAAATAAAAAAAATAAATAAAATGGAAAAACTGATTTTCTAAATATGTTTGAAGACAGAAACAGCGATTTAGCTTTCACTGATTCATTAGTCGCCGTTTAATTCTATAAAGATACAGCATTCAGAAACTAGTCATCCATTCTTTCGTTATTAAGAAACCATTTACAAATAAATTTAAAAGTATCTAGTTTTTTTTATTTATGTCCAGGACTTTAGGTTTTGTCGTATCCAAACTTCAACCGGAAATATTTGACCTCCCATAGTTCTATGTTCCTTTTATTCTTAAATTTGACTTTGCACGTGACGAATGTAGCTAGCTAGACAGAAGGCACTTACCCTTTCGGAGCACCTGGCCTCACTTCCTTGATGGAAGTTCGCGTGTATAAATGAATTGGCCAGCCTTCAAAGTTTTTACTTTTATTTTATTTATCATTTATTTTTTTTTTCATATTTTCATTTATTTACTTATTTTCATTTTGATTGTGATTTTGTCATGTTCTGATATTTTTGTGTTAAAAGTCTTAACAACCTAATACTTAAAACATGGCGATTTTATAAGTACCACAGGTATTCTTTTCTTTGAAGTAGACTTTCAATATACTAAACATATTTGTAACAGATTGTGTGGATGTAATACAACTTTCTGCTAGGTTTAGACGTCAATATTGAGATGTTTTTGTTCTGATATCTGAAGATATTTTATTTTGCGTGAAAACAACATAAAAAAGTCTTTCCATTCGTTTTATCCACATGCAATATACTGGGGGAAACGGATTTGTAAGTTTTTTTATAGTTAATCCTTTCCTTAAGGTTCCTCACGCCCGTTCAGAAAATCACATTGACTGCTTCAAATTCCATTACGATTGACAACAAGTTTTATATTTCTCTTTAACGTCTAGATTTTTGTTTATCGTAATATTTGTTAAAAATTAACTAAAATTTATGTATTATATATAAAACATTATATAAATAATTTAATTTCGTACATCATAAACATCAGAGAATGTATAGTAAACATCAGACAGAAATTATTCCAGTTATCAAAGGGATTTTATGGACCCCTTAGTACTCAGCATTTAGGAATGAGATACGAGTTATTTTTAAAGTGAAAAACATTTAAAAAAGAGTCATGTAATTTAAAACGTCACATGGTCCATGTATAAGAAATGGATTCTTTGCAAACTACGAGTTATTTATTAATTACGAATAAAACACAAACATACTAGTCCATATCCAAATCACAACCCCCCCCCAATAAAAAAAACTTTTAAAACTAACCAATTCAGTCACACACACATGTGCCGTTTCCAAATTCTGAATACTTTTCCAAGAATCTCTAACTCGTTCATGACTCATGGATATTGCAAGTTTAGGCGATTCAAGGCCCTTAAAAGTTTTATGGTCGCCTTCACAATATTTTAGTAAGTATGAAGTTGCTATATCCAAACTCTTACTGGATATATTTGACGTCCCGTAGTTCAATGTTTATTTCATTTTCAAATTTGATTTTGCACGTGAAGGGTGTAGCTAGCTAGAAAAGAGGTGTTTACCCTTTCGGAGCACGTGGCCTCACTGTCTTTGATGGAAGTTCACGTGTATAACTAAATTGGCCAGTTTTCAAAGTTTTTACTTTGTATTTTGGGGATTGTGGATTGGAAATGGACTAATATTTCTGTTTTTATATTTATTTATTTATTTATTTTTAATTTTTTTTACATCTTATTTTATTTCATTTTATTCTATTCATTTATTTTATTTATTTATTTATTATTGATTTATTTTTATTATCATTGTGATTTGGTCAAGGACTGATATTTTTGAGCTAAAAGTGTAAACAACCTGATACTTAAAACATGGCGATTTGATCAGTACCACAGGTATTTTTTGCTTTGAACTTTCAATATACTAAACATATTTGTAACAGATTGTATGGATGTATTACAACCTGCCAGGATTAGACGTCAATATTGAGATGTTTTTGTTCTGATATCTTACGATATTTTTTTTGTGTGAAAACAACATAAAAAAGTCTTTCCATTCGTTTTATCCACATGCATAATACTGGGGGCAACGGATGTGTTAGTTTTTTTTCATAGTAAATCCTTTCCTTAAAGGGGGGGATGGGGTGGCTCGGTGGCCGAGTGGTCTAAAGGCGCGCGCTTACGGATAACAGTGCCTCTCACAGTCTGGGTTCGGATCCCACTCTGACAGATCCTAGTGTGAGAAAGTTTGTCATTCGCTTGCCGAAGGTCGATGGTTTTCTCCAGGCCCTCCGGTTTCCTCCACCATCCCAGAACTGACCGCCTCGTAATAAGTGAAAAATTCTTGACTGGGGCGTACAACGCCATTTCTCCACTCCACTCCACTCTTTCCTTAAGGTTCCTCACGCTCGTTCAGAAAATCACATTGACTGCTACAAACCCCATTACGATCGACAACAAGTTTTATATTTCTCTTTTACGTCTAGATTTTTGCTTATTGTAAGCTTTTAACTGTGTTAAAAATTAACTAAAATTTATGTATATTATATAAAACATTATATAAATAATTTAATTTCGTACATTAGAAACATCAGAGAATGTATACTAAACATCAGACAGAAATTATTCTAGTTATCAAAGGGATTTTATGGACCCCTTAGTACTCAGCATTTAGAAATGAGTCACGAGGTATTTTTAAGTAAAACAGTTTTAAAAGAGTCATGTAATTTAAAACGTCACATGATCCATGTACAAGAAATGGATTGTGTACAAACTACGCGTTATTTATTAATTACGAATAAAACACAAACATACTAGTCCCTATCCAAATCATAGTCCCCCCCCCAAAAAAAAAAAAAAAAAAAAAAAATCTTTTAAAACTTATCAATTCAGTCACACACATATGTGCCGTTTCCAAATGATGAATACTTTACCAAGAATCTCTAACTCGTTCATGACTCAGGGATATTGCAAGCTTAGTCTTTGAAAATCATTTAAAAGTTTCATGGTCGCCATCACAATATTTTAGTAAGTATGAAGTTGCTATATCCAAACTTTTACTGGATATATTTGACGTCCCGTAGTTCAATGTTTCTTTAATTTTCAAATTTGATTTTGCACGTATAGGGTGTAGCTAGCTAGACAAGAGATGTTTACCCTTACGGAGCACCTGGCCTCACTTTCTTTGATAGAAGTTTACGTGTATAACTAAATTGGCCAGTTTTCAAATTTTTTACTTTGTATTTTGGGGATTGCGGATCGGACATGGACTAATATTTTTGTGTTTTTATTTATTAATTAATTAATTTATTTATTTCATTTTGTTGTTTTACAACGTATTTTATTTTATTTCATTTTTTTATTAATTTTATTTATTTACTTATTTTCATTTTGATTGTGATTTTGTCATGTACTGATATTTTTGTGCTAAAAGTCTTAACAACCTAATACTTAAAACATGGCGATTTTATAAGTACCACAGGTATTCTTTTCTTTGAAGTAGACTTCCAATATACTAAACATATTTGTAACAGATTGTGTGGATGTATTACATTTTTCTGCCAGGCTTAGACGTCAATAGTGAGATGTTTTTGTTCTGATATCTGAAGATATTTTGAAAACAACATAAAAAGTCTTTCCACTCGTTTATCCACATGCAATATACTGGGGACAACAGATTTGTAAGTTTTTTTTTCACAGTAAATCCTTTCCTTAAAGTTCCTCACGCCCGTTCAGAAAATCACATTGACTGCTACAAACCCCATTACGATTGACAACAAGTTTTAAGTTTCTCTTTTACGTCTAGATTTTTGTTTATAGGAAACTTTTATCTATGTTAAAAATTAACTAAAATTTATGTATTATATATAAAACATTATATAAATAATTTAATTTCGTACATTAGAAACATCAGAGAATGTATACTAAACATCATACAGAAATTATTCCAGTTATCAAAGGGATTTTATGGACCCCTTAGTACTCAGCATTTAGAAATGAGTAACAAATTATTTTTGAAGTGAAGACATTTTAAAAAGATTCATGGAATTTAAAACGTCACATGCTCCATGTACAAGAAATGGATTCAGTGCAAACTACGCATTATTTGTTAATTAAAAATAAAACACAAACATACTAGTCCATGTCCAAATCCCAATCCCCAAAAAACTTTTACAACTAGCGAATTCAGTTACACACACGTGTGCAGTTTCCAAATGCTGAGTACTTTACCAAGAATTTCTAACTCGTTCATGAATCATGGATATTGCAGGCTTAGCTTATGCAAAGGCCTTAAAAGTTTTATGGTCGCCATCACAATATTGTTGATAAGTATGAAATCGTTATATCCAAACTTATACTCGATATATTTGACATCCCACAAGTCCATGTTTCTTTCATTTTCAAATTTGATTTTGCACGTGAAGGGTGTAGCTAGGTAGACAAGAGATGTTTACCCTTCCGGAGCACCCGACCTCACTTCCTTGATGGAAGTTCACGTGTATAAATGAATTGATCAGTATTCAAAGTTTTTACTTTGTTTTTTTTGGGATTGCGGATTGGACATGGACCAATATTTTTGGTTTTTATATAATTATTTATTTATTTATTTATTGTTTTGGAATTACTTCTTCATCTGTGGTATAAATAAAACACTGTATGTTATGTAAGGTGTTATGTAACAATTTTTAGATTCTTTCATATTGATTTCTACAAACATTAAAATTGACAACATGTTTTTATTTTCTGCGTTACATCTAGATTTTTGTGCAAGGACGCAGTTTGTAGAAACGAGTTTTGAACCCTTGGCCAAACATTTTTTCACGTAGAAAAGACTTCCATGTTGCAAGGTTTTTACGTCATACATAAAATGTTGACGGCTTCATCAATGCTCACATCAATTCCTTGCCAAAACTTTCTTTCAAAGTTGATTTACCAAAACATTTTTGTAACATACGATGCTTGGTTTGTTATTAAATAACTGCCAGGTCAATCAAATATTTATCAGTTGAGTTGACTTATGGTGTTTGACGTCCCAGTCAAAAATATTTCACTTATATAGAGACGTCGCCAGCTATAGGCGAAAGTGCAGAAATTTTGCCTGTGCGTTGCGCTTATGGCATTATACCATAGGGTTCTTTATCGTGCCACGTCTACCGTGATATGGGACTTTGTTTATTTTAAGTTCCCAACCGAAAGAACCGTGACTTTCATTTCATAATGCCGATTGCTTGGAGAAAGAAAAATCACTACCCACTTTCAAGTCTTGGGTCAGACCCGGTCGGGGTTCGAACCCATGACCTACCATCCACTTACGGAGCGAGCACTCTACCAACTGAGTTACCGCAGTGGTCAAATATTCATAAGATATTTATGAGTATATTGTTTGAAAACAGCAAAAAGAATTTTACTTGAGTCAAATCAACACACGACTTTGTTAGAGCCTCGATCGCAACACTTTACTGATTTTGCTAATTTAATGTTTTCCAAAACATTTCAGACAAACTTTAGAAACAAACAATAGAAGTATTGATTACATATAATGCTTTGACTCTCATTTAAGTTTGAAGACACGTTTTCACTGTCTGTATGACGTCTAGATTTTTTCGGTATTGAATTAATTCTTCATATGTGCAAATAATAAAACTTTACTTCATATGTTATTTAATGTATGATATTACAATTTTAATTCCGCTCATAAGCGAATATGCAACCCACCCACCCACCTTACCCCACCCCACCCCCCAAAGGAAAAAAAAAAAAACCACATAAGTTATCAGCAGAGTGAATTCCACAGATACTAAGCTTTAAATTGTGTCATTGTTCCATTCGCCAGGTACCATCATTAACAAAATTTGTCGCGATTTTTTTTTTTTTTTTTGCCAACTCTTTTCACATTTAAAAACGATTTCACGAATAATTTCAAAAAAACTATGACGATTGCATCAATGGCTCAACCTGTAGAGGTAGAATGCCGATATACTAACCAGATTTGGAAGTCTTGTCAAATGCTATACTAGTAACTAAGAGAAGTCACATGGTCCTTGTCGAGCTCAACACTTAGAAGCTAAAAACTATTTAAAAGTGATGTAACGATTTTATTGAGTACGTATGATTCGTTGCTAACAATTTCTTCGAGACGTGAAATGTCGATTAACAGAAAGTTTATTGTAGCATACGATACATGTTATAAAACATCTAACAGGCCAAGCAATTCAAATATTTTTGAAATATTTTAAAATGAACATTGTTTGAAAACAACATTAAATTAACTTTCCTTCAGTCTTCTCAAAATGCCACTTCCGGGGATCTTAAATTTACCAGTTTTTTTTTAAATTTAAAAAGCACATATTTTACGACTTTCTGGGGGTCTAAAATTTACCAGTTTTTTTTAATATAAAATGCATATATTTTACGACTTTCTGACTTTCTTTACGACTTTTTTAAAAAATTTACCAGTTTTTTTTCTTAATTTAAAAAGTACATATTTGCCAGGACATTCTACAAAAACACTTATTAGAATATTAACCGTCTATAATTATCCTGAAAATATATGTCCGACATTTTGACTCTCCTTAACTTAATTAAAATTAATTAATTTTCAGCAATCTCTTATACACCTTTACACGTACATTTTTTTTTTTTACAAAACGAATTACGGGTGTTATAAACTTGGAGTATCTTCAAAATTAATACAATTACTTTTATTTTACATATTTTATATTTTTATTCTTATTTTTTTTATTTTAAATTTGCCAGATTTAAGTTCAGGTAAATCTTAGTTCAGAAATCATTCTGAAACAGGCCAATTTAGAAACGAGTTGATAACTTCAGCCGAGTGTCCATTTCTTGACCCTTGGCCAAGAATTTGTAACTTGCGTAATCTGCCAAATTTCAGAAATTCCTCACAGATATTTTTACTATAAGCACGTGATTTTTGGAGCCACAAATTACCAGTTTGACAAGTTTTCAAAATAATTATATTTCCAAAAAACGGTTTATATAAACGGTATGGAGTATTGATCACAATGCACGCTGTTACACGACCAGGTTACCACTTTTTTTTTTTTTTTTTTTTTTTTTTTTTTTTTTTTTTTTTTTTTTTTGACGTCTAGATTTTTTTTTTAATTTTTGGTTTGGAATTAGTTCTTCATCTGTGCTTTAATTTAAATTTTACATTTGATGTAAGGTAATATAATACAAGTTTAATTCCTGACATAAGAAACAACAAATAACGAAAATAAAACATCACAAACAGAATATTACATTAGTTTTCAGCGGGATTATTTTTACTTCACGTTTGTCTTTTGTTTTATTTTTTGAAAATTTCCTAGTACCATGCATGTCTTCCTTTTTATTTCAAATTTATTCTTAAATTCAATCAATATTTATTCTCATAGCACGTGGATTTATATTTTTAATTGAATGATAAAACAAAATTTTCTATAAATCATTAAGCGTGAAATGTAATTATGTGTTTTTTATCAACCACGGGTGTTTCACACGAAGTTATGTTCAGTGACAGGTGCTTGTAAGATTGTTTCAACAAATATCACGGCATGATAAAAAACTTGTTAAACCTTTTTTATTTAGGAAAATCAATACTGCTGATATTTTCTTTGAAATGAAATATAAAACATGATATAGTTATGATTTAAAGTATTTTTTATTTTATAAATAAAATTTTTCTTTTAGGTTAAGCGAGTTTTTACAAATTAAAAATGAGTATAGGTGTATCAAAGATTTTAAAGTGACATACGTGATGAACATTGTGAATACATCCAATCAAACCGAAGATTGTAGGCTATTTATTTCCTTATAATAATAATAATAATAATAATAATGATAATATTGATGATAATAATAAAAATAATAATAATAATAATAAAATAATGACAATAATCCGTAATAATAATAATATAAATAATTGTTTATTTATTAAATTTTTTTAAGCAATTTATTAGTTTCCATAATCACACAAGGATTTTAATTTATTTTCTGTAAGGGATGGTGGAGGAAACAGGAGTGCTCGGAGAAAACCACAGACCGTCGGCAAGTAATAAAAAATTACAGGTAAACTATACAATAGTTCTAAAAAAATATAATTCAGTTTTGTTTGTTTGTTTGTTAATGTCAGTTACAGGGTCTTAAAATAGTATATCCACGATTGATATGATGATATTAAGAAACTTATTAAAAAACTAATTTTTCATCAATATAGGAACTCATTAATTACTAAATGTATGAATCAAGGCGCCTATCACCGCCTGGGTTCGAACCAAATCCCAAATTGCACACGGAACAGATTCATGTGCAAGAAAGTTTTTCAGTTCACTTACCGAGATGTTGTAGATGGATGTTTTGGAGTACTCCGGATGATTTCGGAGTACCCCGGATTATTTCGGAATACTCCGGGGTATTTCGGAGTATTCCGGGGTATTTCGGACAACTCCGTTTTTCCCACAATAACAAATTTGATCGACTTGATATAAGTGAAAGAACATAGACGAGATCGCAGTACAAATTACTCAACTCCACCTAAAGATAATAAAAATAACTTAAAACAGACGAGTTTAAACCGTTCTCATCTAGAGCCTGGTGATATTACATAAATTAAAATCCAATCTTAGTTTCGTAAGTCAAAAAATCTTGTTTCATACCTCTTTTATGGTGTAAAGGGAGGGGACGGTTGTAAAAATCACATATACCCGGATGTAGAGGTGTTAAATTAATCTCGTTTAAAATACAATCTTATGTAATAATTTAGAACATGCACATCAGATATAGCGTTACGTGTGATAATTCCGACATTTATATTGTCGAGAATACGAGACGCAGTTTTACTATCTGACAAACTCATTAAGACAATCCAATTACAATATTTAAAACAAATCGCTGTTCCCAATTTAGATTTGAGACTTTGTAAAATTCCGCCTTATATGGATTTCAAGTCGATTTTATTTTCCGATTTTACAATTATTATGACCATAATATCTGACAAGCAAATTAAAGTAAGTAATCAATTATTAGCTCACCTGATTAAAGGCCTATAAGATTCTTTATACGGTTCAAATCTTTTCCTTTTTTATATTTTGCAGACATTCACAAATACACTCTATAAAAAAATCTGTTAATTTTATTAACTATCGTTGATTGTGAATTGTGAGTTAATTTTGAGACTGAAGCCATACCTTTTCAGAAATGGTAATATAACATGCTAGCTCATCTGACCAAAAGACCTACAAAGACCACCGCGACCTCCCTCTTTTTTCAGTATATCTCAGTTAAAGTGGAGATGAAACGTCTCGGTGGTCGACTAAACTAAAGTATATGTTAATGGATCACCACAACTCTCGACAGGTAGATGAGAATCCCAACAGGACAGATTTTGTATGTAAAAGTCTCGGCAAACTTTTTGTAAACCCATGTAAGAATTTTTTATCGCAAAAATGCCAAAAACTAACCTATATCAGGGACGGATCCAGATTTTTTTTTTCAGGAGGAGGGTATGAATCTTATACCGAAAAGGTTCAAGCCCACTCCTCCCCCCAACGTCAAAGGATCTTGGGGCCGCTATGGCCCTCAGCAGGTCTAAGGCAAGGCCCTGTTAAGAGGCCAGGGGGCGAAGTCCTCGTTCAAAAACGTGGATCTTTTGGCAATAATTTTTTTTCTTTTTTTTTTCAGTCAAAGGATTAGGAGCTGCAACCTCACAACCCCATCCCCCCTTAAATCATCCAATATGTACAACTTTATATTATTGGTCCTTGTAATAATTGGTTGGTTGGTTGAATGATGTTTTACATCATATCGGCAATTATTCAGCTTTTTTTTCAATAAAGAAAAAAGTTTATTTATTCATTTTCATTTTTTCATTTGATATCTAATGACATATCCATTTATGAAAGTACAGAAATTTCACAAAAGTTGTACTGCTACAGGAGTAGTTAACACGGTTAAAAAATCACCATGACATGGTAATTTTTTTCCAAATTTTTGTTTGTTTATATATATATGCTTGAATGCGTGTGTTTATAAGGATACAGATTTTTCTTATTATTTTCATTTCTGGTCTTTGCCCTTGACGAATTGTGATTGAATATTGAATAAAATTAAACATAAAATGAAACTATAGAGTGAATCATTCATGATTAGATTGAATTGCCTGTTTTACTGAAATTTTCTATTTTCTTTCTTTTTTTCTGGATAATGATTATGTCTTTCTCATTTTTGTTAGGTCCCATTTTCACAATTATCCTTCAAAAAATACACTCTGACGTGATAATCAGCCAGGCATGTCCTAAACAAATCAGGTGTGTGTAGAACGGTTCTGGATTCAATCGCGATGACATAGGGAGACAAAATCACGAAAATATTAACACGCTAGTTACGTTTAATCACACTTGATACATCAAGAGCACATTCAGTCTTGTGTGGTCAACCCGCAGAGAATGAATTAATCTACTTTGATTGGCTACAAACACGACATCTCGAATCTCGCGAGACTACAAATACTGTTAGATATCGCAAGATTGTACAGGTTTTGCTCTGTAACTACCCGCTGGGATAATTGCCTAAATAGATTTGATTCTTGGTCCCGAGAAGCTAAAGTAATTACACTAAGTGAAAATTTATAAGTTTTTCGTGTACGTTGTTGTTTACAGTCAGAACATGACATTACCTCACGTTATATAACCTTAGGTACCAATAAATACATAGCAGAACTCCCATTTCCCGTCACTCATCTTAAGATGGCGATAATGAACTTCATTGTATAGTTATGTGGAAAAGAGTAATTGTGTTTTACGCCCGTCAAATTTCACTTATATCTACTTTACGATCAGTTCTAGGAAGGTAATAATAATAATAATAATAATAATAATATTCAAACCCTTGAGTACCCAAAGAACAGAACGATCGCAACCTTTGACATGGACTGACAAATTTCCTAAAACCAAGAACGACGTATCAAGTCAATTCCATGCTACTGTCTTTAATTTTTAGTACCACTGCGGAAGCTCATTTGGTTGAGTGCTCGATCCGTAATGGAAATCGTGGGTTCGAACCCCGGCCGGGTCTGACCCAGGACTTGAAAGTGGGTAGTGACTGTTCTTTCGCCAAGCACTCGACATTACGAAACGAAAGACACAGTTCTTTCGGATGGGAACTTAAAATAAACGAGGCCCCGTGTCACGCGTGGCACGATAAAGAACCCTGCTGTATAATGCTATCAGCGCAACGCACAGGAAAAATTTCTGCACTCTCGCCTATAGCTGGCGACGTCTCGATATAAGTGAAGTATTCTTAACTGGGACGTTAAACACCATTACTCAACTCAACTCTTTAATTTATAGATCTGTCTCCCTGAATAGAATTGTTTTTAGACTACTGATATTATTATATGTCACCGCTATAGCTAATTACAATTTTTTTGCCTGCATATCTACATCACATTTTATTTCCCGAGTCTGATTCTAAATTTTATTTAATTCTGTACGTAAACATGTGGTTATTTGCTCTGTTTTTTCCGAAGTTTTTGTTTATACAATTATACTTAGAAAAGCTCTGGAACATGTCCGTTATTTTTTATCTTCTCTTTAACATACTGCTTAGCTAGAAAGGCTAGGGAGCGTCGTGTTGCCTTTTGTTGTTTTGAGGACTATATAGTAACAGACTTTATCAATTCAACACGGAAATGCTGAGCTTTTCAATTAGCAGTTTTTTGATTTACTTTTGGTTAACCAAGAGAGAGAGAGAGAGAGAGAGAGAGAGAGAGAGAGAGAGAGAGAGAGAGAGAGAGAGAGAGAGAGAGAGAGAGAGAGACTTTAGATCCAAGATAACGCATTTCGAATTTGTTAATGGGTTTGTTGATTAAAGATTAAGAAAAATAAACAAATAAATAAATAAAAATAATGATAAAATAACATTACATAATTAATTAATAACAGCTGTATATATTAGATCTCACCCCAGCTATTGCTTTATGTTAACTTTAGGATGATGCTCATACGCGCCATTAATTGTAGCGAGCAATAGAAGCTTTAAAAGCAAATCTGAAATATAAACTAAATGAATGTGGCAGAGTGTGGCAGAGTGTGGTAACGATGTTAAACGCCACAATTTCACTTATCGAGAATATTGGGATTGATGGAGGAAATCGACTTTCCGGAGAAAAGAACTGACATTTAGCGAGTAAATTGACGAACCTTCTCACACTAGGATATATCCGATTTTATTTCAAACTATGTTTAAAAAACGGCTTTAGACTAGAGCGCGCACAAAAATAAATAATTTTAAAAATTGAGAATTGTTTGTTTCTTGTAAAATTTGAGTATATTTCATGTCATATTTGTAATGAGTCTTTTAAACGATAAAACCGTTTTGTCTTTTTTCATATTTCAGATTTGTATTTAAGGTATGAAATTCGCTCTGATACTACTGCATGCAGTAATGCAGTAAAATGGACGAAGGCTTTCACGGTTATATGAAACAGTCTATTCTACTGCATAACTAATTGCAGTTCAGTCAAAGCAAATGCCATTCTTTATATTTACTATTCTTTTTTAACCTTTTTTAATGACCGCAAAATATAACTTGAATTTAACATTTCTAAAAGAAAGACTGTTTTAACTTTCAATGGTGACGTCACTTCCCTTTTATACTGCATTATGTTATGCAATTAAACTCAAATATTGCATGAAACAAAAACAATGTGATTGTAAATATTATGAATTATGCATTATAATCGAAAAGTGAATTCTTGTAACATAATTGTGATGTGTCATTAGTGTCATTTTCAAAGGTTTGTTTTGTGTCATATTTGTGTTTTGACATGTCATATTACTGAAATATGCCGTTTGTTTCATGGTTTTTTTTATTCTTAGATTTGACTTTGTTTCATGATTAAAATGTATTTTCTGTCATAATTACGAATTTTCTTTTGGGCCATTGTTAAGTTGTGACATTTTGTTCATAATTGAGATTTTTTTTTTTTTTTTTTTTTTTTTTTTTGCTGTTGTCAAAATGGGGATTTTTCTTTTTTTCTTTCGTGTCATCATGTAATGACGTCATTTCAGTCATATTTCTGATTTGTGATATAATAACGAAAGTCACGGTTCTTTCGGATGGGAACTTAAAATAAACGAGGTCCCGTGTCGTGGTAGGCATGGCACGATAAACAACCCTGCTGTATAATGCCATCAGCGCAACGCACAGGCAAAATTTCTGCACTTTCGCCTATAGTTGGCGACGTCTCGATATAAGTGAAATATTCTTGACTGGGACGTTAAACACCATTACTCAACTCATCTCAACTTTGTCCTTCTAACGCCAGGCGCCAAGGTTTGCTAATTGAATAAATATTTTGGCCAAACAACTGCATCTTGAATATAAGTCAACGATTCTTATATACATGCCTATCCTATACAAAAAGTTAAAAGTTTTCAAGGTTATTAACAATTTCAGCCTTCTTACGTAGCTACGACCTTGATCTTTGAACCTATGACCTTGAACCATATACATGCTATACAAAAAGTCAATAGATTTCAAGATATATTAACAAATATAAAAATTTTAGCAAGTTCTTTACTAAATGGCTTGCTCATGTGAGCTAAAAAGAAAAAAAAAAACATGTAAGTAAAACAATATATATTAAAAAAACAGTGCTTAGGAAAATGTGATTTTTATGAAGAAAGATGATGTGACAGATCAGATATAAATAAAGCTCAAAATTATGTTGATTTTTTTCTAAACAAATGGGAAGATTTTAATTTAAAAGTCATTATGAATTATGTTTTGGAAGTATTTCTCAAACAGTTCACGGTGTGATTCTTAGACTCTGAAAATAATAAATTACTTTTTTTCTCGAGTATTCCAAAATAAGCGCAAAAAAATAATATATTTTCATCAAACTTGTCTATAATAACAGAAACAATAAAATCATTTTGGCGTTAATTATATTCATTGCCTTTATCTAACTAAACGACATTATTGATTTCATTCTCGATTAGGAATCGCCAACTTCTGAAATCCGAGTTTCTATGACGAATGTTCCCTTTACAGAAATGGTTTCCTGATCTTCTTCTATGATTAGGTTTTAACACCTTTCTATTGATGCCGTAAATCGCTTGTGTGTCAGTAATATAGCAAATGCCGGCTTGT
>CM056606.1:57500-80000 GCA_029721355.1 Tegillarca granosa
GGTAAATGTATCTAATCTTTTCCACATCTATATCACGTGGCACACTGTATATATACGGTTCTAACAGACACTTGGACTCGGAGCCTTTACATACACACACACACGCACACACACACACACACACACACACACACACACACACACACACACACACACACATAAATATATACCAGTATATATATATACATGTATATATCAAAGTGGTCATTTTTTTTTGGGGGGGGGGGGGGGGCAGATGCAGGAAAATATTAATATTTCGTAAGTGCGTTTTGGGACGGTGAATAATACTGAGCTAGTTAAGAACTGAGACAAATTGTCTCAGCCTAATACCCTGAATCATTTGTGATATGATTTGCATTCAGTGTTTTGAAATTCTTTATTTACAATTATAAATTTAAACAAATACAAAAGTGACATATATATGTATGCTGTAATAGTGTCATGTACCACTTCTTGAATTTAATCATAAAAATACATTCAAAAAGTGGTATATGACAATTTTTGAATGTATTTTTATGATTAAATTCAAACAAGTGGTATATGACAATAGTAAAGGCCCGATTCGCATATGTTCCCTACTTTCTTATCCCTCACTTGAGTATTGAATTTCGCAAATGTGCACATCTGGCTCATCAAAATTTAACAAGCCCCAGTTTCAAAATCATTCACTCAACTGAGTGTACACTCAACTCAAATATTCCCATTTTTCTCTCATCAATATTTTAAAATTTTAAGTTTTATGAGACGATATTTTGATTTGTTCAACAAAACTACACTAAACAATTTAGATATAACATTGGATACTCATTTTTAACTGTGTAATGTCTTAAAAATTAACATCGAAGTACTCCCGAATTTGAGTTGAGTATACACTCAATTGAGCGTATGATTGTGAAACTGGGGCCAGGTATTTGTGATATATAATTACTACCCCTGAGCGGATACGGCTGCTGGAGGAGTAAAACTCTCCGAGGGTATCCATAACTCAGTAGGCAGTACTTTGTGCTGTCAGAAAATGTAACATTTAGCAAAATTTTCAGCCGTCTTAAATTTGAAATTTATTTAAAACTAAGGTTTGTTCCCTCATGCAAAGCATTCATTTGTATTAATATAATTTTGGAACTTTAGATTCATTAATTTTTAACTGTTTGGCTTGTGTTTTTCATCTATCAAACTTTTCGGTCTTAGTGTCACTGATGAGGAATGAATTCCGAAATGAGCACACCTGGCACATCAAAATTTAACTGGTATTTGTGTTATATATTATATAGCTCTGTGCACTGAATATTTTCCAGTTTTCTTCAACATCAACATGATTAGGATTGTCTATTTTGTTTAGTTGAATGTTATTTTACGTCACATCAGAAAATGTTTAGCTAATCGTGACGAGACAATTATTTTAGTATCTAGAGGATAAATATTAACACAAGTTCGTGTGGTGCTTAAATGTGCAACTATTTCGGACCTGCATTATCCTACAATGCCGCAGATACACGTCGCCGAAAAATCAGTTCATTATACTTAAACCAAGCCAATCAGAAAACGGCTATAAGGATTTGCTGTTGACCAAGTTTGTTTTAATCCAAATAAAAGGCAAAAATGAGAGAGTTTTTGCAGCAGAATTTACAAACTGGTGACAAAATCTAAATCTACGATCTTCCTTCTCCAATCAATCTGTAGATTTATATTTTGTAAATGGATTAAATTCAAATGAGGTAAAAGAAAGAGAAAAAGCGAGATATACACTGTATTCGCTTTTGAAAATAGCTAAAAAAAATTTAAAATGTACAACAATTTGGAAATAATTTGAAAATACATTTACCAATAAATCTACAGAGCAGGTAGTCATATATGATATTTCATCCGTTTTTGTCGAGCCTAGCATTGCCATAAGGCGAGACTTAGATGTTACTTTTCCTGTGTCATCGATGGCGGCGTGTCAAAATGTTAAAGTTTATGTTAAAGTAATGTATTTTCTATTCGATCAAAAACTCATCAGGCGAGACATTTAAATCCGTGGAATTTTCTTGTTATGATAAGAGGAGTTGACAGTTTTATATACATAAAACTGAATGCACAGCATTTAGAATGGTAGATCTGGATCTGTGAGGTGTTGTGAGGTACTGTGATCAGTGAGCCGAAATTTTGAACCACCCGACAATATGCATTATAAAACCCAGAATAGTAAAATAAAAAAGTACTTAATCCACAATAAAGGATACAATTATGCCAGGATGACCGGTGTCCAGCTTGGAGTTTTATACCAGTACCAAGTGGTCACTATGTGGTTATTTTATTACATGTGCGTGTTGGTTCGTGTCTATATTTTCACTGCCGATACATAAACACGTTTTGAAGTTATAAATTATTTTATGTTTAAATTTTGATAGCTATATCATTGTTTTTTCTGTAGCTATATAAATATTAATATATCCGACATTGGTCAGAAAAACGTGTGTCATGATAATTCTCATAATCATCTCTATAATTGACTTGAATATAATTTTATTATTCCTAATATTGAAATAAACGTGTAGAATTCGTTTTATTGTCTGAAAGCATTCGGACATAAAATGAATAATTCATCTATAAAAATATTTTATGTTCGTTACTCACATCAAACATGTTTGGTTATACTATAACCAAATGCATTTTCAGAAACGAGTTTTTTTTTTTTTTTTTTTTTTTTTTTTTTTTTTTTTTTTTTTTTTTTTTTTTTTTTTTTTTTAATTTTTTTAAATTTTTTTTAATTGCCTTACCATTCTTAATTAGTCGACTGAATTCGAAATATATATTTTTGTTGTTGGTTTGGGATATGGAGACATAATAACCGCTCCCTTCGGTCTTCTTAACTCTTCATACAGCGTTACAGAGCAAACTTCCTCAAAGCTTTAACCATATTTTGCTGCTGTTGTTTTAACAGGAAAGGGAAAAAACTGCAGCTGCCAAATCGAGACTCGAAGCCGGGACCTTCCCAATACTAGCGGGACGCTCTACCGACTGAGCTACCCGGCCACCTATCAAGCCCGGTCCGCTGTTGTTGTTGCAATGATGTTTAACGTCGCATCAGCAATTTTTAGCTATTAGTGACGATATCAAGATTAATCATTTCTATGGATAAATCTAAGAACAAATTCATGTATGAATGTATGCCTAAGGTCGGTGGTTTTCTCCGGGCACTCCGATTTCCTCCACCATCCCGGAACTGACCGCCTCGAAATAAGTGAAAGATTCTTGACTTGGGCGTAAAACTCCATTACTCCACTCCACTCCACAACCGTGGGGCACATCACATACGCGGATTGCATAGCTTAAGTTTTATTTCACATTATCAGGCATTGAACGTATTTGATATGTTAATTTTGATCCGTCATCTGACCAATGTTAATTTTGCAATTTCGAGATGCAATTGCAAGAGCAACGCTGCGTGATAAACCCCCCACCCCGCGTTATGAAACAATTACTCATATAAGGACAAAAAATTCTTAATTTGTTTAAATGGAAACTATAGATCTAAAAACAGAATGGCATCAGTTAGTATTTTTTCACAACTGGTGGTTCTTTAAAGCACAATACAACAGCTTGTAAATAGTTGTTACATTTCATTTTAAAGATCAGTGTTCTGGATAATAGGTCACTGTTACACTACAAATTTTTCATAGTTCGTTCATCGTTTAATTATGATATGTCAAAGATATTCCGGTGAAGATATTTTTTCACAGTTTTCTTGGTTTTTTTTCTCAATTTTCTTTCTTTTGTCTTTTTTTAAATTTAATTTGTTCCTATTATAAGTAATTATGTGTCACCGTAACATCAGTCTGTACGATAAGCTTCACTTGTTCAAGTTCTCACATGACTGATTCAGTTAATCAAAAGTTAATTAACTCTGCAGAGCACAAACAATTTTGTTGTGTATTTAATTTGTACATTTTTTTCAATGGCTCAACTTTTTTTTTTAATCTAAAAGACACAAGCTGTCTTTTTTTTCATACAAAAAATTGATATTAATATTTGACATTCGTTTATGTTTTGACAATGTTACAAATTATTTTTTCATAGTTCGTTTCTTTAATTATGATATGCCGGGGTACGTAATATAATGAGTTTAAAATATTTATTTGGATTTATCACGGCAAGTATGTGTGACACTATTCTTATTCTTTATTAAGCCATAAGTTACAACTCATAGGCAAAACATAATATTTGTAGTAACATCAGGTTGTCCGACACGCTTCATCTGTCATATATTTTAATGATTTAACGATTCGTTCAATGATCAAAATTGTTCGATTTAAAAAAATACTTTGTGCTTCACAAATGATCTTATGTCAGTCATATTGATGAACTGGTAATTCTATCTTTGATGCAACATAATGATGATGATGCCGTGATAATAATAATAATAATAATAATAATGATAATGATAATAATAACTATAATGATGATTATGGTAATAATAATATAATTGATTTAGTCTATTTTTGATATATTTTAATTGTCTTGATTTTGTAGAATAAAAAGATTTTATTACTTATCCCATTTTCCCCATCATGGCATTTACTCAATCGCCGAGTGTACACTCAATTTAAATTAGGGCATATTGTCAATTTTTCAAGACATTACACAGTCAAATTTTAATGGTTTGGTGTAGGTTTGTTGAACAAAACAAAACATTGTCTCAGAAAACTTAAAATTTTAAAAATATTGATGAGAATAAACATGATGGATATATTTGAGTTGGATGTTCCCTCAGTTGAGTGAATATTTGTCAACTGATCACAAAGTCTCTCGTAGCCAAGGTTTATGTACCACCCCAGATAGGTCCTTGAGCGGGCACCGTCGATTTCCCGCCATGCCCGAAGAGAGTGCTACAATATACGTGAAAGAACTATAAGCTTGATTAATAATTTCATACATGTAGATCAGAATTTTTATCAGAAAAATATAATTCCCACCAATGAATGGAGAATCAGACGTATGGATTTCAATTATACTTGTAATCGGTAATATCGGATAACATAAGAAGTTTATTTCCGTTTTATTGTTAAAAAAATAATGATAGAAAAAAATAAAAGAAAGAAAGAAATAAAATAAAGAAAAACCAATTACAATATCACCCGAATTTCGCCTTTCACTCGCTTAATATCCATCAGTCGCATGATTTCCCGGGTAGAAAAAAATATCAGGTGTCACTCCTGCGGTACTTCAGAACCCAATCTGTTTTAGTTAACTAAGTAAATATTTCATATTAAAAATTTATTTCCCCTAAAAACTTCACCTGTCGCTTTGATAAATGTGTTTGGAGCAACCCTTTGGTGTCATATAAAAAATGTGGAACCCGGGCACATATTGAATTCTTTAGTATTGAGATGATTGATGCTGCACTTTTTGATAATAAATTTAAAAAAAATTGTTACAGGTATCGCACTTCTGTTTAATATTTAAATAAATATATAAAATATTAATTACCTATATGTGTTTGATAGATAGAGATCATGCTATCACGTGAACATAAACACAACACTTAAAGTATATTATTAGGTCCACGTGCATGTGGAAGATGGCGGTTGATTGTCTTATGTTCACGGCAAAACAGCTTGTGTTTAAACATTCAAAAAATTAAGACGCAAAATGAAAATACCCCTCTGCTGGGGATGCTTAGCTGTGTGCATCAAATTAAAAGAAACCATGAGACAGACGACAATTCTATAGATGTTTCTTATGGAAAACATTGGTAGTATTATAATATACAAGTCATCCACGTGACAACGTTACAGAAACGAAGCATGTTGAATTTGTTTATTAAACTGTTGTCGCATACTGTAGTCTGATTTTAAATAGATATAAAATAATTAAATAGTTATATTAAACAAATTATTAGTCGCTTGAATAGCATGTCGGTCATAGGTAACGGGTCATATAACACAATTTATCATATTAAAGTCACGTGACAACATTATAAAAACGTGATAGATTTCATTTTTCCTGAATAATTGTCAGTTATTTATTCGTTTTTATTTAAACTTTTTTTTTATTTCATCTATTTATTTTTTAAACTTAATTCAGTACACATGTTTTCTATGTCATGCAGAATAATTGTTTTGTAATTTTTGTTGCCGGGAGACCTGTTTTTATAGGAGCATTACTCTATTTGCATTTTTAAAAGACCTGAAAACTTTTCATGCAAAAATAACAACATGGGTTTGTCCACCATATGCATTTCGAATATGTTTAGTCAAAATATGGTAGTATATCTTAACGTTTTCCTTCTTCATTATGCCGATGATACTATAATTTTTGCTGCAAACGAATGAGAAATGCAAGTTACTATTAATTTATTTATACAATACTGTAATCTATGGAAATTGGAAGTCAATATTTCAAAAACCAAAATTATTGCGTTTTCAAAACAAAAAATTAAAAATTACCTATTATTAAGCTTAGAGATATTAACATAGAATTTGTAGATAAATATTGTTATTTAGAAATTATTTTTAAATCCAATGGCAAATATTTTTAAGCTAGAAAACGCTTAGTGAAACAAGCGTCTAAAGCATTATTTTGTATCCACAAAAAATAATTTAAATAAAATAAATAAATAAATAAATAAAATTTCAAAATAAATAAATAAGTAAAAATCTGGACTTATCGATAGCATGTGAACTTAAGTTGTGTAACCAAATGATTGAACCTGTCATGTGCTGAATTTGAATGCATTATTTTAATAGAAATTCAACATCAGCACGTGACAAAAATATTGTGAAGTCTGGTGATATGAAAATATTACAATCTTAGAAAGTTAATACTCGAAACTTTTTAGGAAAATTCTAAATCTTCGAAAATCTATTCCAAGTGACATGGTTTTCGGGGAAACTGGGAGATTTCCATTGATGATTAAGATAGGAAAATTGTCTCTTTTTGGGTAAAACATGTTCATAGTCCAAACAAATTGTCAAATACATGTATATTTTATGGACTAGTTTTAAATGTTTTTCGTAACGGATATGCCATAAAATGGGCGAGAAATGTCAAAGAAATTTTTGATTCGCTGGGGTATAGTAATATTTGGATTTTTTAAAATAAGAAATACTATTATTTTATGCTAATATGTATGTGTTTGTTTGCCTATGTGCCGGAAGAAACACGGCTAATAAAGAATTGAATTGGTTAAAATTATTGATGGAAATTTATACAGATATGTGAAGAAGATATAAATAACTCAAGTAAAGGCTTAAAATATAGAATCATGAAAACTAATTTTGGCTTTGAGCAATACCTATCAAGTCTTCCAGAATATTATTGGTCTTGTATGCTTAAATTCAGAACTTCAATAAATATAAGTTACCTATAGAGTCTCGTAGACGGAACAAAACTGCTAAAATGTACGTTTTTTTTTTTTTTAAATTTTTGGTCAAAATGTGATGGGAGACGAATTTCATCTTTTGTTTCAATGTAAAAAAAAAATATATATATATATAAGGTCAAAGTACATAAAGGAACGTTTCTGAAAAAGACCAAATATATACGAAGCCTGCGAAGGGACATTGAAATAAATAGTTGTTTACGTTGACACGCTATGATAATTCCTTCCCACGCAATAGTATTTCGTTCTCGCGCTAAATATTTCGTTTACAAGCAATGTTTTTTGCGTTCGCACAATACATGTATATAAACTGAATCTGCAACATTTATTATTTAAAAGTCAAGATTTAGATACGCTTATTAATCTTAGTAAATACATATAGAAAAGATTTAAAAATTTTCCAGATGACATTTCGAAAAATATGCTAATATTTATTACTGTAAAATATTTACTTATTATATTCTTCTTCCGCCTATGACGTAAATGAATAATTTAATTATAAAACAAAATACATATACCGTGATATAGCTATTACTTGATTCTGAACAATATATCCTCATTTACTGTTACTTTTAAAGAGTTTATAATGGTGTCATGTGCTGATATTGAATGCATTATATTTATATAAATTCAAAATCAGCACATGACAATGGTTATTTGACACTAAACATAATTTAAAGGCTTTTTTTGGATAATAAACTTCACAGAAACTTCGCAGGGATTAACTCAACCACTTGCTTGTCACTGCGTTATGCTTATTATTCAACTTAGCCGTGAGCGCTTTCCTAACGCAAGCTTGCAAGCGCCGGGAAAACACATAGGTATATCCGATGATATGTTCATCCACCACTACTTTTATATATATATATATATTTATATATGCATTCACTTAATTATACTATGTATTACTTATGCTGTACTAATATCCGCCATACATGTAAATACATATGATGTAACACCTATATGCTTACAGCTTATGGTAATAAAATTGAATTGAATTGAATTGAATTGATGTCATATACCACTTTTTGAATTTAATCATAAAAATACATTCAAAAAGTGGAATTCCTATACCACTTTTTGAATGTATTTTTATGATTAAATTCAAAAAGTGGTCATGATATGACAGTGTCATCCCCAACGTACAGTATGATATTGGCATAATGCATTTTTTAAAAATCTATCGCTAAATACATTTAAAAATGTATTATGAAATTTTTTATTATGTTAATATGTTAAATGTATATTTATTAAAAAAATTTATCGTTAAGTACATTAAAAATGTATTATGACAATATTATTATGTTTATGTTAAATGTTTATTTATTATAAATATATTGTGTTATGTAGACATCATATTTTGTATATTGTGTAAATATGTCTCTTGTAGCTGTCATGTGCTGATTTTGAATGCATTATTCTAATAGAAATTCAAAATCAGCACATGACATAGCAGCTCCGGTGGTTTATAGTGAATAAAGTTTGAATTGTTCCGGAAATCCTCTGTATTTTATAAATGTTCATGTTTTGTATGATTCATGCTTTTGTACAATAAATATTGCTTAAACTAAACAATGAACGTAGAAAGAAAGTAAATTTGAATATAAGTGTTAACAATAGTCAAAACAATTATAATAATTATATAAATCGCTTTAAAAATCCAAACGAATGGAGAAAGAAAGAAATTGTAACCTTAATACCGGTATTATGTACGTTGGGAGTATTAAGCAACAGACAAAATAACCGGAAAGGAAGAAGAAATTGTAACTAAACATATCTTAGTGGAAAGTTCCTATCAACACTAAAAATGATACGACTCAAAATCCGGAACAGAATAAAGGTAGGAAAAAAAAGAAAAAAGAAAAAGAAAAAAAGAAAATTGTAACTAAAATCTATGTGTGGAGTACTACTGGAAATAATCATACTAATAATAATTTACTAAGAATCGACACCGGAACAGGAAAATATTAGGAAATTTAAAAAAAAATGTACATAGCACTAGCTACTTATCAAAGCAAACGATAATACTGCTCAATAAATACAGCACAAAACGTAAAGGAACGTCAACAGGGAAAATGAAAACACACAAGTAGTAAATAACAAAATATATAGCAATCAGGTAAAAAGATAACAACATATGGTTCATAAACGGAATGGAATAAGGATAGAAAGAAACTGTTATCTAAAAATATGTACCCGAGGACTATTAAGCATAAATCTATCGATAAAAAAGAAAATTTAAATAAAATAAAATAAAATAAAATAAAATAAAATAAAATAAACATAACATAACATAACATGACTTGACTTGACTTGACTTGACATGACATGACATGACATGACATGACATGACATAACATAACATAACATAACATGAATAACATGACATGACATGACATGACATGACATGACATGACATGACATGACATAACATAACATAACATAACATAACATAACATAACATAACATAACATGACATGACATGACATGACATAACATAACATAAGGACCATCGATAATTAAAAAAAACTAATGACTTCGGAAGGGAACCTGTCTCAATGTCAATTGGTGCGGTTATAAAACTGTTGTGCTAGTATATTCTGAAATAAACCAGTTTACAGTCACTAACTTCCATGATCAATTTTATGTCTCTTTATGGGCCACTTGGTGCGTGTTTATTTAAAATTATTTTTAAAATGAAAAAAAATGTGTAAGAGGTGTATTTAGTGATATGTTATTTCATTTATATTTTTTTGTTTGGTATACCGCTAGGAACGTTATGGTATAGGAACTTTGTGTTACTTGAAAAGCGTTTTCCATATTGTTAAATATTTTGTTGTAAACAAAATGTATAAGGCATGCGCATAATATATTTGTATATATTAAAACTCATGTACCGCCTTCTTAATGAGATTAAAGTGAAGAGATATTGAAATTGTGGATTGACATTAGTTGTTGAAGCTGAGTATCTAACATATACCAACTGTTTCCATATTTTATGATTAAATTCAAAAATGGTATATAACAATTGCATAAAACTTTGAGCCTTCAAAATATATAAAATATATTTGTAGTTTTGAAATATTTTACATTTATGTTAATTGTGAGCAAACTCAATTTTTGAAATGCTTCAACGAAGTCGAGTTATTTTTTTTTTAAATAAATATTTTCTGATATTGTTGTATGTCACAATATTGAAAAAGATTCCATTTTTGTGAATGCAGATATCATGTGTAAAATTGGGAATTTTAGAAAAGGGAAGTGTTCGAAAATCTGCACATGGAAATCACACGAGAGACTTTTAATGTATTTCTCTTGATAAAAATCAAAGAAAAATTAAAATCTGCACATGACAATGAAAGAAAGAATGGTACATACTCGTAATTATTTATAATTATGTTTCGAGAGCCTAGAGAGAGAGAGAGAGAGAGAGAGAGAGAGAGAGAGAGAGAGAGAGAGAGAGAGAGAGAGAGAGATTGCGTGTCAATTCATCAAAATTCGACAGCTAAAGAAAGTGGTTACAAAAATAATTAATAATACCCAGAGGGATTTTGTGCTCAAGTCTTTAATAATCAGAAGTGCTTATTAGCCTTGTAAACACCATCCTCAAAGACAATGGATATTGACTCGTTCTAACGAAAACGTACAACTGTAGAGAGGGATATATCACCAACAAAGATTATATATAATCTAAAATCGTAATAGGTGTTGAAGATGTTCGAGTGAAAGTGTAGACTACCGATACCCTTGAGAACAAGCGTGCAAACTACTTGGATGAAAGCGAGAAAACTAATCTCCTCCGACTGGAGAGCATGTTGTTCCGGTGCGTAAATCAATTTCCTTAAAACAATTTCCTTAAGCGCAGTCTATAAAATTAGGAACGATTGACGGCCTTTTCATTTGTAATTACGTTTATTATTTTCTAGATTTTTCTCATGAGTTTGTCATTTTTAGGTTTAGACTGCTACTTGGTTCGATTTAAGACACATTAACATTGCGTCTTAAGTAACTAATACCGGAAGTACTGAGAGTCATGCCTCAAATTAAAGACATCTTTTTAAACCTTGTAAATCTTCTGTTGATTTTTAATTTAATTTAATTTAATTTAATTTAATTTAATTTAATTTAATTTAATTTAATTTAATTTAATTTAAATTTAATCACACTCCACTGGTGGTTCATAAGGTACAGCGTAACATTATAAGATGAATACAAAACATAGGTTTGTTCCCTCATGCAAAGCATTCCTTAGCTGGATTTTGGATTCATATAATAATGGAACTTTAGACTTATTATTTTTTCAACTCTTTGGCTTATGTTTTTTTATCTATCAAACTTTTCGACCACTAGTGTCACTGATGAGGAATGATTTTCCGAAATGTGCACATATGGCACATCAAAATTTAGCAGGTATTTGTTATATATATATATATATATATATATATATATATATATATATATATATCCATCACAATATTGTTGATAAGTATTTAGTCACTGTATCCAAACTTATACTGAATGTATTTTTCTTACCATAGTTCCTTGTTCCTTTCATTCTCAAAATTGACTTTGAGCGTGACGAGTGAAGCTAGCAAGACAGGAGGTGCTTACCCTTCCGGAGCATCCGGTCTCACTTCTTTGACGGAAGGTCGTTTGTATAGCTATATTCGCTAGTTTTCAAAGTTTTTCCTTTTTCTTTCTTTTTTGTGGGGTTGGGGGTGTTTGGGATTGTGATGTTGAAATTGAATGGTATGTTTGTGTTTTATTTATACAACGTTATATTCAGTGCATCAGTCGACCTCACAAACTTCGCAGGGTTTGCCGCAAGAGTATTGTAAGCAGAAAGTTTTTTCTTTGCCCAGTAAAAGAATATTTCAGTTATATTGTTTCCGTCAGTTTCGGAATTATTGGAGGAGATTTTTCCAGAGAAAACCACCCATCTTCAACAAGCAAGCTGACAAATTCTGTCGAACCTAGGCTGTACCAGAGGTGCCGTTAAGCGTATATACCCGTTCAGGTTTAGATTATTAAGGTAATGTTAAGATATTATTAAGATTATGTTAAAACATTATTAAGATTACGTAAAGACATTGTAATGATGTTCTTAATGAAATAAACCTAAGATACTTTTGATTTACAAGATATGACATGTCATATGATCATCTTATGTTGGTCGTAATGTCATATACACGTACCATTTTTGAATTTAACAATAAAATACATTCTAATATAACATATGATGATATATTTTGAATTTAATCACAAAATGCATTAAAAAAAGTATATGTGTCATATACCATTTTTAAATGTATTTTATTATTAAATTAAAAAATGCTATATGACAGTACGATATGTCCTAGGACACACACACACACACACACACACACACACTATATATATATATATATATATATATATATATATATATATATATATATATATATATATATATATATATATCTTACAACATATCTTAGGATAGTTTTATAAACCTGCCCACTGGTGGTCCCTAAGTTTTGGGGTTTTTTTACGTCTTTTTAACTTTTACACTGAAACCAAAGATAAGATTCATTTTTCGGATATTGAAAAGTAATCTGCGAAAAAAGGTACTTGTGTCGACTTGTCAACGAGGATCTAAACTAAACTAAAGCTATTTAAATTATTATCAAAAAATTAAATCCATGAAAATAAACTAAAGAATTTTTTTTAAAAACACAGTCATTTGGAAAGCATGCCAAGAACAATTTGTAAACGTTAATCGTACAAAATCTTAAAATTACTAAAAATAACAACCATAAAAATCTTAAAATAAATATTACAATTTAAATACACAAATAAAATTAACAGTTTATTTAAGAAATTCATAATAACAAAAAACTTGATGATTCAAAAAAGGCTTCAGATTTCACGGAATAAATTGAGCGAAAGCAAGGAATTAAAATAATATAAAAATATATGTAAATACTACATTGACAGTAGTGTTTAAAACATATTTAAACAAGAACAATCGCTTACAACAACTACGAAATAAATAAAACATTGGCACTAATATTTTAAACATATTTTGTATTGTAATGTGTCCAATAATCCATGTGATTTAAGCAATGTTGTTACAGCGGTTTTTATATTTTTGTTACAGATTGGTTGATCTATAATTCTAGGGCAAGATTCAAATTTCTGTTCCTAATGCCCTACAAATAGTGTTAATACTGTACGTGCTTTATTTTCTTCAGTTATTTAGAGACCCTTGTTTATTTTGATAATTTTGAACTTTATTCGTGGAATTATTTTTGAAAATTCACTTTATTAGTTATAAATATAAGTAATGTATAGTTTAAAATAAATAAATAAATAAATAAATAAATAAATAGCAATGAAACGAAATGAATGAATGAATAAATAAATAAATAAATAAATAAATAAATAAATAAATAAATAAATAAATATTTTGAGTGTAGTGGAGTAATATTGTTTAACGCCCCAGCCAAGACCCTTTCATATTTGGATGCCGTCATTTCTTTGGCGCTTTATTCATTCTAAACCACCGGTTGAATGGTGAAGGAAATCGGAGTGTTAGAAAAAAAGGGAAAACAACCGATATTTGAAAAACAAAATGACGAATTTTTCTTACACTGGGATCATCAAAAGTGGGGTTCAAACAATGGGAGGTGCTGAGGTTCATAAGCGCGCTTTAGACCACTTCGCCCCCCCCCCTCCCCCTTAAGATGAATCTTCGACATCACATGTACAAAATTATACTTCAGTTTACGGTAAATGCCCTTTACGGATGAGAAATTATTTTATTTCTTAACAAATAACAAACGTCTTCAAAGTTAAGGGTGATTTAACTACACCTGTGTGGTTACACACCTCATTGATACGTAATCAGCGAGAAGTATAATAAAGTTACCTGTATTTCCCTAATCAGAACCTGCATTTATCTTAAATCTTAACTTTAAGAGCAGAATACTCACGACTTTATAACCATCGTAAAGTGAAATCTATGATTCCGTTATTGTAATCAAACCGTTATCAAATCTTTAAGATACTCGCTGCACGAGACACGCACGCGACCAGATGACGAAAACTCACGAAATATACCCACGTGACAATAATTTGTGTGAGAATACCGTAGCATCGGACATGAATCGTGTCAGTTGCATTCCCGAAGTATCAATAAAACCGGTTAATATGATACACTATCAGCCGAGGTAACAGGTGGCGAACGAGGCCCTCACTTTAAAAACTTAAATACAATTTATCATTGACAATAAATTACCTTTGAAATGTGGCACGTTCCCAACTAGTTATGTTTAAAGTATATAGCGTTAGTTTAAACGTTTCCGTGTGGCAGTCTGTGGTTGTTTCCTGGTGGTATTGAATGATTTTAAACATACCCAAACAATAAACAATTAAAATAAAGATTATCTTTAGATGCAATAGATTTATAGAAGTTGGGCACTACCAACTGTTACTTGGTTACAAGTACATGTTTCCGTATTAAACCCGTGTAAACGACACACGCAATCGAGTGTCGGTTCTCTCCGCCGCCTTTGTTGTTTCTCATAACTTTTGTTAAGTTAAATTCAACTTTCTTTTGTTTTATTTAAATTTAAGTGATATAAAATTGTCAGTTAATTTTGAATTATGTTTTAACAACACTTTGTCAATTAAACACATGTCACTAAACTGAATTAGTTTTATCATTTAATATTAATGTCTGGAAACGGTTGCCCCGGAAAAAAAAAATTTAATTTTTAAACCAAAAACAGATTTTATGTAAAAGCCGTGTGCAATACAGAATATTTCCCAAAATTTAAAATCTAACTATATGTAAATAGTGAAAAATTTATTTTAATTTATTTTTTCCTGTGCACGGTTTATATTTTTTCTCACTCATTATAAAAACGGCAAAAAAAAAAAAAAAAAAAAACAAACAAACAAACAAACAAACTCCCTGTAATTTGTTACTGAGATAAAAAAATAAAAATAAAATTACAAATAAATAAATAAATAAATAAATTAAATAAAATAAAACAAACAAACAAATAAATAAATAAATAAATAAATAAAATAATAAATAAATAAATAAATAAATAACTTGGTTTTGAACTTATTCCGTATTGTATATAAATATACAAAACACTACAAAAATTATTGTACATCCCCATCTATGTGATGTTTCTATGATTGTGGTTCAGTTCCGAAGAATAATCCGGCTTAGTGGCTAAGTGGTACAGCGTCCGCCCTGAGAGTGGGGAATCATGGGTTTCAACACAGGCCGGGAAACATTCAAGAAACTTTTTCCTCGAGTGGCTGTCAACATTAGGAGGACGGAATATCGACCGGTTTACCCGGTGTCATGATGATGAAATGGCATACCGACTTTGTAAGCTAGCACCTCACCAAAAAGTCCCCCGAGTGTACACTAGTACACGGTAGACTATAACACAAACTTACAAATCTCGCACATACACAGACTTGTTCTTATATCAATTTACAGAGATTTATATCATTGTTTTAGTCGCAAATAGCTGAGGGAAAAGCTGTTGATGTGACGTTAAAACATGAAAACAACAACAACAACAACAACATCGTCGTCGTCGTCATCATCATCATAATCATCACTATCATCATCATCATCATCATCATCATCATCATCATCACCACCACCACCATCATCATCATCATCATCATCATCATCATCGCTATCATCATCATCATCACCAGCAGAAACAAAATCATCATCCTCATTATCATCATTAACAACAACAACAACGAATCCGAAAAGTTAATTTCACAACATATAAATATTTTGTTAAATAATTAGTAACGTTGAAAAAATCACAACCGATAATTAACCACAAAACATGACCTTTTGCATCTGATTAGAACACGCAGGAAAAACATTTGCTAACTAACAAAGTTTTCATCAATCAATTCAACAATGTAACTTGGCTCACGTACTATGTTGATCAACGTCGCATCAGCCATTTTTAAGCTATACGGAAAAAGCGGCAAATTTATAAATCTGTGCGGTAAGCCACTTTATGCATGCAGAAGCCTTTAAACCCTTAAATAGCTGATCTATCTCTAGGATAGCTGTCTGCTGTCCTTTAAATTCCGCTGACCGTAACTCTATGGATAAATCGAGGAGTGGATTGGAGTGGAGTAATGGTGTTTTACGCCCCAGTCAATATTCTTTCACCTATTTCGAGGCGGTCAGTTCTGGGATGGTAGAGGAAACCAGAATGCCCGGAGAAAACCACCGAACTTCGGCAAGCGAACTGACAAACTTTCTCACACTAGAATCTGTCCCGAGTGGGATTCGAACCCAGGCGGCGAGAGGCACTGTGATCCGCAAGCGCGCGCTTTAGACCATTCGGCCACCGAGGCCAGGAATAAATCGAGGGATATCTCGTGTATACGTATGGTGTGCGTGTATGTAATGCGGCCTGCCGTGTACAAGCTCACACTCAAAGCGACTTTTTAGTATGCTAGTCCAGTATGTCTCAGACAAGCTTATCACTCCTCCAGTCAATTATACTTGTACCGTGGGAACAAGTCGATTACCACTACGCCACGGAGACGGTTATTAATGCATGGAAATATGTTCGCAATAAATTTAACTAAAGAAAACGCTTCTAACGCATCATTGAACGATAATATAATATAAACAATGATGTCACAGACAGAATTTTAATGTTTGTCGGGTTAAAAGTGTCTGTTTGTCATTTCAAACAACAATAACATCCAAAAAGGGATCTTGGTGTCCAATGGTTCTAAAACAAACGCATAAGGATCTCATATTGCATTCTTGATAATCCAGAGTCAATATCCGCTCGGCTATCTATGGTAGCACTGAGGTGACATGAAATATATTTTTCCTATTACGTGCGCACGTATTACCCAGTACGTGCGCACGTTATAGGAAAAATATATTTCATGTCACCTCTGTGCCACCATAGCTATCACTTTGCTACTCTACTATACAGCATAAGTAACGGAGCAGATTTAGACTCTGGATTGTACAGAATGCTCAGATTGTCACTCATTGCCTAGGTTCAAATCCCACTATATATATATAATCCCAGCAACAAGTTCGTGCATACTAAAATCCATAACCTCACACACATAACAATTACATGTCTAGATTCAATTTTTTTGCCATGCCATTATAGAAACGTCTTTTTTTATTTTGAAATAAAAAAAAAACGTTGTTTATCAAATAACTACTCAAATTCACGTTATATTTATAACACTTATTGGTGTGTGTACAGACAGAAAGTTAATTTGTTGGAACTATTGTGTGAAAGTTTGTTAGTTCACTTGCTGAACGTCGATTGGGTTTTTTTTCAACCACTTCGATTTCTTTCACGATTTTATACTTAACCATCTCTAAAACACGTGAAGATAAAAGAATATAGCGCCCTAGTCTGGTGCCTTAAATAAAAACTATCACCTAGACGGGTGGCTTTAGCTAACGCCAATATTGGTTGTTTAAACTAGCGCCCTAGTCTAGTGCCTTAAATAAACGCCTAGACACCTTGTGGCACCAATAACTTAGCTGAAACGGGAGATATTATATCAGCTTCTCATTGCCCAGCCTTTGTAAGATATACTAGTACTTATTTTTACCATTTAAAAAACGCCATTTCACCATGATAAACTCGTCAAATTCATCGCAATTTTGTCTATTTTCGGGCTCTTTCCTGAATGTTTTTTTCTTTTCTTATTTTTTTCTGTATCAAACATATTCTTGTATGCTATTTAAAGTAAATCCACAGTTTTGATTGGATTGGGTCGGATTTTTCTAGGTCCCATCATCATCATCATAATCATCATCATCATCATCATCATCATCATCATCATCATCATCATCGGTAGCAGCACCATTATCCATAACAACAACATCATCATTATCATGATCATCATCATTATTATCATCACCACCACCACCACCACCACCACCATCATCATCATCATCATCATCATCATCATCATCGTCGTCGTCATCATCACCACCACCACCACCACCATTACCATCATCATCAACATCATCACCACCACCATCATCATCATCATTACCACCACCACCATCATCATCATCATCATTATCACCACCATCATCATCATCATGACAATTGTTTATAAGAATTAATCAAATCCGATACAAACAGGTATGAATATGACATTTTTTAAATGTTGTATAAGAAGACTGGATAAAAGCTAGGGATATCACGCTTGTTTAGGGAAAATCCAGGTAACATAAATTTGTTTCAATCATCATATTGTCGTAAAAATTTTGAATTACGAATTAAAACCATCAATATTTCTATACTTATATCATGTTCAAAATTTTGAATTTTTACATAAGAAATATTCAAATTTTTGCACATGAGCATTATTTTAAATATTTCTTTTTGTAAAAATTTTGTACATGACACATATGGTATAACAAGTTTCGCACTTTTGTTTCGTTAATTTTTATCGTATTATTAATTTAGTTTTGTAATTGGAACAACACACTGAAAATAATAATAATAATAATAATAATAATAATAATAACAACAACAACAATGATAATAATGATACTGTGTATATGTAAATAAGCATTAAAATTAAAATCAAAATTAAAATTTAAACTAATGACATTTTTGGGAATCGTGAAAATACTTAAATATCTAATTTCGATAATCAAATGTGTAAAACAATTACACGTTTTTCTTAAACCGGAATTTAGAATGTCTTATGTACGTAGTTCCATATTTCCTCATTGAATTTTGTCACCAACACAAATTTTATAACAATTATTTAATGCTATAGCGCTTACTCCTATTCCGTCAAAAAAATAATAAATAATTTAATAAATAAATAGATTTTTAAAAATAATAAAGAATTATAAAGTTATAAATAAATAAATAAATAAATAAATAAATAAATAAATAAATAAATAAATAAACAAGAATATTAAAATATCTGAAACCCTACTGTATAAAGTTGTATTAATCACCATTTTTGCTTTTTAATTTTTCCCGTCTTTTCAAAATGTCTTATTTTATAAATACTTAAAATTCCAAAAACATTACACATATTAAATTCGATTCTAAATCTCAAAAATTAAATCTTTATTTAAAAATTCAAATATTCTTATTTTCATAATTTTTTATAAAAATAAAAAATACCTTTTTTATTTAAAAATCCGATCGTTTATGACATCCTGACTCATTTACCAATAGTTCGAACTTTAAGAGCATTTTTAACTATTGAAAATATCGGTTATTATTTTTTCTAATGCTCTAATCATTAAAAGGTTAAACCCATACTGACAAAATTTATTTATATTTAACAGTTCCTGTTGATATAAATCATTATGATATATTGGAGACTTTTCATAATCCATTATAAAATTATGGGCACGTACATTCCGATAGGAATTGGATATATTTTTCTTTCTAACTGTTTGGACAATTGTTTTGTAGTCCAAAGTGGGGGTCATAAAAACTAGCCTTCAGATTTTTACCCTGGAGATTTTTCTGACAAACACCATTCTCTGTCAGAAATAAAAGCAGAAAGTCCATAATAATCTATGCAATTGCGAGAGTTCCTTTAATCAGATTGTGTATGCGAATGGGCGGAGAGATTGTACATTTCTATTCTCGGCTCCTCCAATCGTAATCAGATTTTTGTCGGGAGTTTTTGCACCTGTAGAAATATTGGATTTGCGCATGCGTATTTAATCCTAACGGGATTGTAACAGATGTGATCTATACGTTTTTATGAAGAAGATTACAGCATTGTTTTGAGAGCTTTAATAATTTTAAATAAAGGAGAAACATATGAGCTATTTTAGTTTGTTGATTTTGGGAGTTGGTGTTTAATCAAAAAGTTAGAGACGAGAGATTTTTGTACATAACTTTATTAGACGAGTCAGGAACGCGCCAATATTTTTCAGATTTCAGAACTTAGAAATAGTTAATGATATCACTTAAGTTAAAGTTTTTTAAGTGATGCCGAAATCATTTTTAGTTAAAAATTCAAAAGAAGAAATAGAAATGACAGATTCACATAGAAGTGCCTTTACTGTGGTATCTCCAAGATTAGCAGGTAAGTGTAACATTTCTCTCTCTCTCTCTCTCTCTCTCTCTCTCTCTCTCTCTCTCTCTCTCTCTCTCTCTCTCTCTCTCTCTCTCGCTCTCTCTCTCTCCTTTATTTTTAAACAACTATAAGTAAATTTTCATTTTCATTTGTAAAAAAAAAATCTAAAATAAAAATCAGTGTAAAGGATTTAATCATGTTCCTGCACATATATGAATTTGAAAAAACTCATTTTCTCGCTACTTTACTATTTTCCGAAAATTGTATCTACTTTCGTCGCACATTTTTTTTTTTTTTTTTTTTTTTTTTTTTTGACATTTTGAATACAGATATTGATACATTTATTAGGTGCTTATTCGTCAATTTTTTGTAAAATATTGTAATAAAATAGTAGCACATGAAAACTTTTTGAATTTAAAAAGTTTTGGTAAGTAAAATCTTTTTCTTTTCAATTGCGGGATGAAAATACAATAAATTGTTTGTAATAAAAAAATAAATAAATAAATAAATAAATATTTGATAGCTTATTTTTCAGTTTTAACATGAGTTTGAAGATAAGAATTTCGCCTTTTCTCAGCCAAATCTTTAATTTGACACCGCAACAAGCATAATAAATTTCGCTTTTTATTGATGCACATATAATTTTTTTTAAATATGCTCATGAGAAATTCTTAATAATTAATTAATTATTTTTTTTGTAGAACAAATGGCTATGTCGTCAAATTTCGGAAATGCAGTAAGTGCGCATTCACAATTCATTTCTCACAGACTTAATCCCGATAATAGCCGAGAAGAAGATAATAGAAGTTCACCTGATTCTGCAGAAAAACCGGACGATTTGTCTTTCCACGCATTTCGCCCGTGGTTATGTGATTCCAAAAAGGAAACTACAGATGACGAAACAGAAAAATCAAATTGTAAGTACCTCTAAATGTGATTTATGTAATTTTCGTAATTTTAATTATGTTTTCTTATGATGTCGAAAGTAAAAATTCAAATTAAAATTATTACAAAATTAGTAAATTTTTAAATTTAAAGAAAGTCTTTTAATTTTAAGATACAAAATTTTGACATACTAATTTGGAAATTTAAAAAATCACAAAATTTTACATGTTGTTCGTTCTTTTAAAATTATTAACACTCTGAATTGTGAAATATTTCACCAAATTCGACAATTTCCATTCTTTTGACATCACTACGACCAATATGGCATTAAATGGCAGCCAATCCCAATAGTATTAAATCTCCCCTGTCAATGTTTCGTCAAATAAACCACGAATTACTTGAAAGTTTAAAACTGTCAATCGATTTTGTGTTAAATATAAAAGTCAAAATAGCAGTGTAACCTCTTATTTATTTATTTATTTATTTATTACGTGTGATAAAAGGATATAATTAAGTTCAAGCTGGATGGAGGCGCACAATAATGGGCTTCATATGCAGCTTTTGTAAAATCTGATATTTCTATTTCTTCATTTAAGTAACTTTTTTTACTTAAAAATCTTGAAAAAAAAGTTTTAAAAAGTAAAAAAAATCGCCTTTTAAACTGATACGCTTATTTCAAAATATATGTATAATTTATCATTTTAAAAATATAAATAGCGTTGTCGGATACGAAATTTTGATTTTTTTTTTATAAATTAAAAATTGTCATATGGCGAAAGTTTAAATTAGTTTATCTTATAAGAAATATCAAATTTCGCATATAACATAACTTTTAATTGACATTCAAGCACACTTCTATATATATACATTAAAAAATATCATTCAAAATGGTATATTGTCTATTTTCATATGTCATTTTTTATGTATTAATTAAGGTATATGACAATTCAAATGACTGTGATTTTTGTTTCCCGCGTTTAGTTGACGGCTTTGCTGTTACCAACATCAACTGAATCATACATTATATTTGTCTGTAATCACAGCGTTAGGAAAGATAATTTCCCAATTTTTGTTGATGTTTAAACACCTATAATAAATGATAAACAATAAATTATTTAAAATCATTATTCAAAAAGTGACGGATGAAGGATAAT
>CM056606.1:85000-129755 GCA_029721355.1 Tegillarca granosa
CAATGCGGCATATCCTAGTATTAGAAAGTTTGTCGGTGCACTTGCCGAAGGTCGTTGGTTTTCTGCGGGCACTCTGATTTTCGCCACCATTCTATATCACCAACACGATATCACTGAAAGAGTCTTTACTGGGCGTAAAATAATCTTCTTCACCCGTCTTTTTATGAAGATAAAGATTGAAAATGCAACGTAATTGAAATTTGAAATCCTACATTTATTTTGTTTCCACTGTCATTCTTAATTAATCATCCGGAGACTTTCGGACATGCAGGTTTTTTTAAACTGCCGTTCTTAAACTTATTTATCAATTAGATCCTTGTCACTTTTAAACAATAACTCCCGTTTCAGGACTTACTTTAATTGATTTGTCGTTTTTTTTTCTTGGTTTTTGTGGCTAGGGCCGGGAAAAGTGCATGCTATTTATCTGCAAATTTTTATACAAATATTTCATTACAGAAACTTTACGCACCTGTGACTTAAAATTGAAATGAAACATAGAGAAAATGTGATTTAAAAATCTTCTACGAATTGCAAACCCATTTTGTTTTCTCTGTAAATTAAACATCAAGACTTTTAGACAAGCAGGTTTGTGAAATTGACATTCTTAAACTAATTTTTCAATCAGATCCTTGTCAATTTCAAACAATATTCATTTAATACATTTCGTTGTCAATTTCAAACAGTGTTCATTTAATACATTTCTCTCCGGGCTGACTCTGCTCAATTTCACTATCAACATTGATATTTGATTTTCCCTATAGAATCCGGGTGAAAATCGATTCCTATCAGATTTCTTATATCCAATCAGAGTAATAGAAATAACTAAAGATTAAGTTTGATTTCCTAGATTTGTCGCGGGTTTATTTACGCTAGTTCAGAATACTAATTGCCGACATCTGCATAAATCGAACATGTTTGCCCTATGATTTCTAATCCAATAAAAATCTCCCGAGAACGCGGAATTAACCCGAACTATTTTTCTGTTTTAACAGAATTATCCGCGTCATTCCTTTACGACTGTGACATTAATTTTATAAGCCAAGGGGCGGGTCAATATGTCGTATTTATACTGCTTCAATTATTCTTAATTACGGGTTATAAGCGGAGTCATCGGAAACTAGATTGCCGATAATTTCTTCTCGATATATATTAACGTGTCAGCTTGTTTTCTGTTATAGGTGTCTGAGAAAAAACCGATCTAATTTCTTTTTTGTATATTTAATTATTTATTTATTCCTTCTGAATTTTAACCGTTTTAAACTGTCTAATTCTAAAGTCTAAAATTGGATGGGGAAAATAAAACGGTAAAAAAATTATTGGAAATTATTCAAAAAATAAAATTCAGAAGAAACATTATCAGGCTGCCAAAAAGAAGACGTCAAATTATACTGGCAGTCGCTTGACCCCGCTTCACGCTCTTCGTAAAATTCTAATTTCATTAAGAATTTCATTTATTCATCAGTAATATCTCCGGAAGAAGATGTACAATTTCATAGTTAAAAATCCCCCTTTTACGCGCGAGTTTTGACGTTACCGTTTATTTCCCCAAAGAATAGTTCCCCATAACGCATTTATAACCATGTCGTTTGTTTTCCCCGTAAATCGCAAACTCGCACTGGTTTTATTTACCTGTTGGAATGACGTCTCGATATAAGTGAAATATTCTTGACTGGGATGTTAAACACCATTACTCAACTCCTTTTGGAATGAGCATGACCTGTGATATATCAGACACGAGCAATGTTGAACTCGGTTTTTATGAAAAAATTTGGTTTTTCTAATTGCAGGAGAGAAACCTTATACTTGTAGCCATTGTGGTAAAGCTTTTAGCCAATCATCAAACTTAATCACACATTGTCGGAAACATACGGGATTTAAACCATTTTCTTGTACCAAATGTGGACGATCATTCCAGAGGAAAGTTGACCTGAGACGTCACCATGAAACTCAACATACTGATGAAACTGTAACAATGGAGGAAGATACACAACGAAATTAACATAAAAAAGCGTTTGTCTGACTTAGATGTTTACAATACAGAAGCTTGACACGTCACCATAAAACAAATATTACTGACAAATGATACGAGCTAAACAAACAAATAAATAATATATATCAGTAAGAATACGACGAAGAAACACAAGTGTTACAAAATAACTTTGAAATGTACTGATAAATAATATCATATAATATAATGGTGTCACAAACTCCATTTATTTTATGCCAGAAAAGAACATCTTCAAAGAACCTTTTCAACAAAAAAAAAAAAAAAAAAAAAAAAAGGCTTTTGCCAATACACAAGTTTAGACTTTCTACAATGACATTTTCATTCAACTTAGGAAGTAAAAACTTTTTTAACACTGATACGTTTTAGATTCTATATTTGTTTAAAATATAAAGCACAGGGGCGATGGTCACCATCAGCAGAAAGTTTCTAAACTATGGCAGATATATATATATTTATATATATATATATATATATATATATATATATATATATATATATATATATATATATATATATATATATATGTATATAGTTTTATTACAAAAAATATCATAACACATTAAGGCACTTGATCTTTAAGTTGGCTGGGTTTATTATATTAATTAAACTATTCAAAAGCAACGGAATGAAATTACACGAGTATTATCGTGTCCGTTTAAAGTTTGATCTTAGTTTTGATAATTTAAAAAATTTAAACTGTATGAAAATAGGGGTTTTAATGCTTTATTTCAATCATAACTTCAGTAAAATGATAAATTTCATTTTCCACGTTTTCTTCCTATGAAAATATTTTGAATTAACAATTTTGGCGTTTGTTCATTTCATTTTTAAAAATTTTTTATCTCGCATAGTTTTTCTTGATCCTGTCGATTAGTAGCTATCTATTTTAATTTAAGACCTAAAAGCATTTTAATTTCAACGCACTCGTAATTTTGTTCATATTTTTGTTAAAATACTCAGGTTTAATGGTTGCACGCGTTTTTTTATTCATATACCGGTGGTCTTTGAACTTGACCTAGTTTTAGCTAGTCACTCGCACGCTATGCCGAAAAATGCCGATATATATTTATTTTTTTAAAGTAGAAAACAATATATCTCGTAGATTTTTATACTTAGATACTTATTTATGTTTTTATTTTAGCACATATCAAAGCAAACAAAACTATTATTGACCCGTTGTTAGCGACTTAATGGTAAAGCCAGCAGGTATTTCGGCCTAACAACATATAGCACAAACTTATTTTAACAGTTTAATTTGATTCACAAATTTATAATGTTCATTTTTAAAAGTTTAAAAAACGACTGACAATGGGCGGACTATTTCGCATTTCTGCATGGAACTTTACAAACATATGAGAAACAATGCTGATAAGGGTTACTATGACAACAAGTAAGCTCAACAGAGTATTGAAACACTAGTACATGTCACTTATAAAACTGAGGCACTGTATGGCGACCCGGTGTTCGATGTAACACTATATGGCGACCCAGTGCTAGAAGTGACACGGTATGTCGACCTAGTTTTAGATGAGACACTGTATGGCGACCCAGTGTTACATGAGACACTGTATGTCGACCCAGTGTTATACGAACCGTGCATGTCGACCCAGTGTCAGATAAGACACTGTATGTCGACTCAGTGTTAGATGAGACACTGTATGTCGACCCAGTGTTATACGACCCGTGCATGTCGACCCAGTGTCAGATGAGACACTGTATGTCGACCCAGTGTTGGGGTTTAAAGAAGATTTTCTCAGGACAAAAAATTTATATGTATCTACACAAACTTCTTGTTACAATTGATGTTTTTTGTCTAAAACATGGTTTATATAATGTCTTTTCCCCCTTGAAATGGGTTAAGAATGAAGAAGATTGTCTGTAAACCTACAATGTATTTTATTTCAGCAGAATCGAAATCCTTCTAAAAAATCACGTGTAAATATGAACACATGTCACGCGCACTCTCATCTAGCATATAAAAGTGCTGTATTACTGTATATGTAAACTTGTCTTACTTAACTATTTATGTATATCATTTAGAAAACTCAGTTGATCACGTGACAAAGTGCTTTTAGTGCTGATTGGTTAAGGTAATTTATTGTTGTTTGTTAAATAAAAATGCACATTGTTAAGTTTATTTTAATTTACCAATTTATGATTTGTAAAACAACACTTTATGATGGAAATAAATCTATAAAATAATAAAGAAAAAATACATAAAATCTAATGTTTCTGTTTTGAATTTTTAATTTTAAAAAATTTACAATTGCTGTGGTTTGTTATTTGTTATGGTACCTTACGTCGCATCAGTATTTTTTCAGCTATTCCCGACAAAAGCAAGTTCTTATTATATCTCTAAGGTTTAATCTATGAACAAGTTTGTTTATGTGTTAAATGTACCAGTGTTTATAATGGTCTACCTTGTGCTAGCTCACTGAGTCAGTATGACGGAGACAGACCACTCAGCCATTCACATTGTTTTGGCATCAGGTGACCAGTCAATACTCTGCCCTTCTGATGCCAAGTATCCGGCGAGGAAATTTTAAATTCTTATGTATGACTCGACCAGGGTTCGAACTCGTTATCTGTCAATGCATTAATGGATACCTAACCTTTGACACTTTTTAAGACTCTAGTACTGTTCCAACTACTAGATTTTACACGACATTTTTGCCTTGATTATCCGATCATGGGGCTAACAGCTCATCTGTGCTCAGATATGTGCTCTGTCCTGTATATATGGCACACCAATTTCTGCAAAAATCAGCAAACCCTAGGGTAGCTCAGCTATTTATAGGAAAGCTGGCTACTATCTATATGATTGCTAACTTAACCCCCGGTATCTGTAGATATTGGGGGTTAAATCAGTTATCTATGGGTTTCCTCCCAACTATCTTCCAGCTATCTCATAGATAGCTGGTCAAATCCCATAGATACCTGAAAAAAACCCAATATCTCCTGATATTTTGAGTTACAGAATTATATTTCACTGAAAGCTGGGGTTTTAATGAATTAGTAACTTCAACAGCTGATAATGGGGTTTTAAGTTTTTAATTCATCAAAACCTCGGATTTCAGTGAAATAATATTCAATACTATTTTGTAACTCGAAATATCAAGAGATATAGGTTTTTCAGGTATCTATGGGATCACAGCAGTTATATATAGGATAGCAACCAGCTATCCCACAGAGAGCCGATTTATAACCCCCAATATCTGGAACTATTATTAGTTATGGTCAGGTATTTATGGGATAACAGACAGCTATCCTATAGATAGCTAAGTTTGTTGATTTTTGCATAAATTAGCGTGCCATATGTATATCCTACGATCACCTGTAATATACAGTATTTTATAGATTGTAACAAATTATATCATTTATTTGATTGTGTTTATTTTGTTTGTTTTTAAAAAGGTAAACAGTATCAAATTTTATTTCCTTTTTTAAAAAGAAAAAATTGATTTCATTTAATAACATAAATTATTAGTTTATATTAAGTTTCATACGTCAAAGTTATTGTTAACTTTTCCATCAATATATCGATTTTAGATCAGAAGCATTTCAGTCTGTTTCAGCCCGTTTATAGCCATATTACTTCAACAAGATCCATATTTCTCCAATATATGGACAAATTATTCGGATAAACATTTTCCAGTCGATATTACTGATTACGTTTGTATTGTTATCATGCGCTAATTATGAATTTTTATAAAATAAAATCAAAAATAGCCGATTTTTCTCTGACCCTAAAACAATTATACCTGCCGTCTGTGAGCAATGTCAAAACAATTTCTATATCACAATCAGGTATTTTCTGATACCAACTGGTGTCTGAAGGGATGCCGTCTCATTTCGCTTTGGTCTGGAATATTAAAAGAGCTGTAGAGAAGCTTTAAATCTCAATTGTTAGGTAAATGATTTGTTCTCCAAAATTTTTATACTTTTCAAGTTGTTATTGCTGCTTGTTAAAAAAATCGGATAATTTTGCCGATCTCTTCTGAAATTTACAAAACAAGCTTACGTGACCTCGACTGCAAAACTCTAACATTCACATATTTTAAAAAAACAAATCATTCACCTAACGATCGATGTTAGTAATTTATCTAAATTTTTGTTAGAACCAAAATTAGGCGGCGCTTCTTTCGACACGAGTTTAAAGCAGAAAACTCCGGGTTTTTTATTTAGAATTTGTTCTGACCATACACTCAGACACCAGGTTTAAAGTGCGTTCGGATTAGAGAAAATCTGGACTAGCATATGTACAGAACACAACAATAAC
Source organism: Tegillarca granosa (assembly GCA_029721355.1). Taxonomy (NCBI): domain Eukaryota; kingdom Metazoa; phylum Mollusca; class Bivalvia; order Arcoida; family Arcidae; genus Tegillarca; species Tegillarca granosa. The sequence continues at coordinate 91,288 of CM056606.1, forward strand.
CAAAGTCAACAAAACAATGCACAGCATGATACGATAAACACCGATTCTCCACCGACATGTTTTAAGTCAAATGTTGACGTTATAAATTATTGGATGGTTGTAATGTTGTTGAACACTAAAGCGTTAATGTTGATGTAAGTTAGTTAATATTAGTGTTGATGTAAATACATTATCATGTAGATAATCATTGATTTATCACTGCGATGTCTTCGGTCAAATTCTGGCGTTGTAAATTATTGTTTGGAAGGTTAGATGTTATGTTGTTTAATGTCATATCATCCATTTTTAGCAGTTTGAGACAAGACAAGACAAGTTTTCTTATTAATCTCGGAGAAAAATCTTAACACAAGTAAATTTGTGCGTGGTGCTTGTTTCTGATTGATACACTAGTGGCCAAGTTAGAATGAGTTGAGTAATGGTGTTTAACGTCCCAGTCAAGAATAATTCACTTAAATCGAGACGTCGACAAAAGTGCAGAAATTTTGCCTGTGCGTTGTGCTGATAATACAGCAGATTCTTTATCGTGCCAAGCCTACCATGACATGAGACCTCGTATTTTTTAAGTTCCCATCCGAAAGAACCGTGACTTTCATTTCGTAATGCCGAGTTCTGGGCGAAAGAACAGTCACTACCCACTTTCAAGTCTTGTGTCAGACTCGGTCGGGATTCGAACCCACGACCTTCAACTTACGGGAAGTTAGAATGCTTAGGTTCGCTAGCTCACAAAATACCGTATACTACTCAATCTATCTTACTGGTACAGTGCCAACCAGCAAAGTTCTACAACAAAAAAATCCCATTTCTCATTTGAAATACATCGGTTTAAAGACTTAATGACAGGAACACAGCATAACAGCAAAATTAAACCCAATCATATCCTGCAAACGTTAATGAAAAAAAAAAAAATTAAATCCATTCAATTTAGCAAATGTTGCCTGAAATTGATTACCAAGCAGTTGATTGGCTGACGAGATATTGACTACAGTTCCGGTTAATTTGTATCAGGGATGTCATTGGTTAATCTATTCGACAACGTCACTCGATGCGTAAAATGTTCACTTGTGGCTTAAACGATTATCAATCAAGCAGAAATGTATACAGTTATATCATATAACTTTAGAAAAGTTCAGTTTTGTTTGTTATTTGTACAGAAACCTTTATTACTCACTAAATGAAGTGTAAGGTTACACGTGTAGGGGGTTTATGTACATTTATATACATCGATATATCGAATTCGCGAAAAAGTTCTTTTGAAAACTAACAACATGTTGATGTTTTAATGCATTTATATATATAAATATTCAATAGACATATAACATGCAACAGGTTACATAGATATATCTTTATTATATTGAGAAATGTATCATTTTTATCGAATTTAGGTCGGTTTTAAAAATAAGTTCCTTTTTCTAATAGATATTACAAGCTTTGTATATAAATAAAGTAAAATACAGCAAAACATGTATTAAAAGAAGAGTCATCATTGGTACACCTATTTCAGAAAGATTATGACGTCATAAAGAATTTTGACGATACCTTAAGAGGGGTCGGTCTTATCTAACAGCAATACCTGTGAAATTTTGGTATAAAAGTTTAAACGAGATATATAAAAAAAAAGCAAAAACAGAAACAGAAACAAACAAACAAACATTATTTTGAGACTTGGCTAATTAATTAATGCAAGAGATTACTCGCATTCGTATTTTACACTGAGAATTGTATCATTTGTATCTAAATAGGCTGTTTGCTGATTTATACGTATAAGTTGGTTCTTAATCTAGTGGATAGCACAAGCTAGCAACATACAACGAAATAATACAGCGAAACGTGTCTCATATCATTAGGACACCTTTTCCAGGAGTTTTGACGAAATATTAAGGGGGCTTATAAGAAAAATATTTATGAATTAATTTTGAAACTTGGCAAATTAATCGATAGGAATATTAATGAGATTTACCGTACGTAAAGTATTGCTTTGCAAGTTTTTTTTTTTTTTTTTTTTTTTTTTTTCACTCTCTCACCTCAATAGACATTCTAACCGAGTAAGCTGCATATCGAATCCCACTCTGGACAGTTCCTTTTGTAAAATGTTTGTCAGTTAGCTAATCAAAGATAGCGAAATTTATGGACACAAGGGTTTTCCTTCAAAATCTCTAAACTAGCCTCCGTTTCATCAGTGAAAATCTTAACTGGGGCGTAAAACATAATTTTAAACTGAAAAGCGTATTAAAATCAGAATCTAAAATTATATATTATGACAAATCCATAAGTTTAAAATATTAAAGTGTTTTACGTGAACTTATAGAATCTTTGAAGTATGTCAAGGATTTAAAACTTTCATTGGTAAAGGGTAATCCGAACTTCTATAAATGAAAAGGCTTCCGAAATTCCAAAAATGAAAAGGCTTCCGAACTTCCATAAAAAAAAGGCTTCCGAAGTTCCGTAAATGAAAAGGCTTCCGAACTTCCATAAAGGAAAAGGCTTCCGAACTTCCATAAATGAAAAGGCTTCCGAACTTCCAAAAAGGAAAAAGATACCAAATTCCCATGAATGAACGAGGTTACGAACTTCCATGTTTGAAAGGGTTACGAACTTCCGTGTATGAAAAGGGATTCCGGAAATTGAACAATGCCATAAAGTGTGTCTAATACGTGAAATTTAATTTTGAGATAATGCTAAATGACGCATATTTCTATTAATTTGTTGTATAAACAATATCCGGTATTAGTGCGTCTGACTTTTGAAATATAAAAAAGCGAGCACGGTAAAAAAAAAAACTTACACTTATGGATTTTATTGTAAGATTTACAGGTTTAGTTCCAGATTTTTTGTCAGGAGCAAAAGCTATCGGAAGACAATTTTTGCGTCCACCTTTCTCTTGAGATAATAAAGATTATAGTTCATAGATATCGAACAATAATTTTTGTAAAATATAACATTCAAGGGTTTTGTTTCGTGGGATTGATTTTTTGAAATTTTCATGTCAAAAAATTTTCAATTTGACACAAACTCGTAAAAATTTGAGTGTTATGTCCTGGTTAAGATAAGTTCATTTTCGTCGAGACTTCACCAACTGTAGTTGAAGTGGCTTTTATTTGTACTTTCATATTAATGTGCATTGTGCGTTGTTTGCATGCAACGCTTCCGTGATCGAGAAGGCATCTATATGGGTCTGAGGTGAGGGAATGCATAGCCAGTAAGAATTGATCTAGTACCAGTGGTGTTACAAGACAATTCTACATTTTGACCTTTGATTTGGAAATTACTATAACATGTACTAGTTCTCACTATCGACGAACTTTGTGAACCTTATAAGTAACAAAAATATCTCAAAATTTGAAATAAACTGCACGTTCAAGAGGAGAACCCAACTGATTAGCAATCAAAAGTCCTGTTCTATTCTTATCTGAGTCGGTTTACATGGAGTGCAGATGACACAAATATTGCTTCCCGCCCATTCATTAAGTAACGGGAGTTTTTCAACGGTTTTTTTCCGTGGTCATTGATTTTTTAACAGATCAAATTCTGACTTCGTTATGGAGTTTTTGTTCAAATTTTCAGACCGTTTAAATTTGCTATTTATCAAATGTCAATGAAATAAAGTATAAAATAAACGAATAAATAAATAAATACTAGTATATAAAAGTAAATAAATAGATAAATAAATAACTAAATAAATAAACAAATAAAAGTAAATAAATAAATAAATAAATAAAAGTAAATGAATAGATAAATAAATAATAAATAAATAGACAGATAGATAGATAGATAGATAGATAGATAGATAGATAGATAGATAGATAAATAAATAAATAAATAAATAAATATATATATATATATATATATATATATATATATATATATATATATATATATATATATATATATATATATATATATATATATATTATGTACTATATACAAGAAACATCATTTTAATATTAATTTTTTTAATGCTTTACCCCTATGAATGCGCGTGACACAATCACTGATTCAACAAGTAAATGTCACGGAAGGTTATTGGTAACAAAAAAAAAAATAAAATAAATAAATAAAAATAAAAAAATTAAAAAAAAAAAACAGTTCAATGGATATCTATTAAAGTATTAAACTTTACATGAAGGTTGTATTTCAGATCATTTATGTTACTTACAGCTAGCTAACGCCTGAATTTACAAATGGCAAACTACAAGAATAGTACCAAAGATTTCCTGCGTCATTTTTAATATTGTAGTGATGAATTTAAAAACGTGCAATTAAAATAAACAAATATTTATTTTCGAAATTTCGTTTTTTAACAGAAATTGTTGCTATCTATTTATGGGCTCCGAAATTTTCGATTTATGTTGTCCTTGTGAGAGGGAACAGTTTATATTTCAAGTCAATATAATTTCACTTTTATCAGAACAACAAAGGCGGGGTGGGGGTGGGGTGCATGTATATCTAGAATTACAAAATTGGAAAGTAAGCCTTTGATTGACGATACTGTCAAACACAAAAATAAAGAAAAGTTGAAAATTGAATCCGTAAGTTAGACCTTTGTTATCTTCGCGAGTTTGTAACAAGGTCGTAGTTCTATAATGAGCCAAATATAGAAATCTATGTTCATTTTGAGAATGACTGTGATTATATTAACATGAGAAAACTGAAATCTGTCCAAATCAGTGACGGCAATCTGATCTTTGGTGTCTTGACTTAAAATAATAAGGTTATCGTGAATATGAGATTTACAAAAGGCGTCAGAAAACGGGCCAGTTCGTGAGTACTCAAACCAAGAACTTATGTAGTTATTTCAAGTTCGTTTTAAAAACCAGACACCAGTTTCACAATCATTCTGTCAAATACGATTCCAAAAAAAATTATCATTCATTTCTTATCTTCACTACATTGAAAAATGGTATATTGTCTATTGTCATATTCAATTTTTTTTAATGTTACGAATTGTAAAATTAAAACCAAGAACTTACGTAGTTATTTCAATTTCTTTGAAAAATCAGACTCTAGTTTCACAATCATTCTGTCATATACCTTTTTCATTTTTATTTTTTTAAAATTATTATTCAATACTAAAATTATTAAAAATTGGAATATTGTCTATTGTCATATTACATTTTCTAAATGCTACGAATGGGAAAATTAAAAAGGGTGTTTAACTATTTACTCAAATGAGTGTACATTCAACTCAAATTTTCATAAATATTTTTTAAAATAAAGTTTTATCAGACAATATTTTTTTTCAACAAACAAGACGATGATGATGATGACGACCATGATGATGATGATGACGACGACGACGACGACGACGACGATGATGATGATGATGATGGTGATGATGATGATGATGATGATGACGACCATGATGATGATGATGAAGAAGAAGAATAGAAAGAAGAGAAGAAGGAATAACTATTTTTATAAAATATTATAACAAATATTTTGTTTTTCTTTGTTAGAACTACCAGGTGCTTCTTTTAAAATCTTACAAAATAATGCATTCAAAATTTCCACATGGCATGCATTAAACAATAAGAGACATTGTATAATTATAGTGATGAAGGGTAAATCTGTCACAGAACACGAGTTATCGTCTAAATCTACTCATTTACATAAAACGACAAGGGTCACTTCATTTCTGATTAAATTTGCATCAAATTTTCAACTTTGATTCGTAATCCTTATCCATGTTTTATTTTATATGAAATCTGGCCACATGAACATATCATTTTTTTATTTTTTAAATTTAAATTGGCAATTTTATGAATATTATATTATGATTATATCCACAGTTCATTTGCGAAATAAAATTTTAAAAAAATAAACAACTTGCTTATCTCTGGTTCGAGCATCGAATTCGATTATCAAGTTTTTAAAATCTCATTAATTTTTATTAATGGATTAACCAGAGCCTACTATAAAAAAGCACAGCTTCAGTGCTATTTTTAAAAAAAATTAATTGTGACATTAAACACGGGTATCTATTGCATAATTCAACATACGTTGCTTTTAGAAAAGAATACAGAAAATAAAGCGTATTAAAGACAAAAATTCTTGTATGATCTATCAGTGCTGCTTTTGTTTTATTCCGAAAACAAAATTGTGTTAATTTCTGAGTTTTAAAACTAAGGTTTGTTCCCTCATGCAAAATATTCCTTAGCTGGATTTAGATCCATATAATTTTGGAACTTTAATTTCAGTAAATTCAAACTGTTTGGCTTAAATGCTTTTTATCTATCAAACTTTTCGGCCGCTAGTGTCACTGATGAGGAATGATTTTCCGAAATGTGCATATATGACACATCAAAATTTGTGTTTTAAAATATCATCATCATGATCATCATCATCATTATCATCGTCATCATTATTATTAATATTATTATAAATGTTTCAAAATTTCCATTTTTCAGAACATTTTATAGTTAAATTTAAGAAAAGCTATAAGCTATATTAGTTTCCGCAAAGTGTATCAAAGACATCCAGTCGTTTGTTATTATCTATAATAAAGATTCCACAGTCATCGGATAAACCGGAGTTCCCGGAGAAATTCGCCAGTCTTCGGTAATTTTCGGATTGATTCAAACGTAGGGTATGTGATGCCCGCTTTAGATAATGTGAACACCATAGTGTATAATTATTAGAGATACCTTAATATATCGGCGATGTTGTAGTTATAATAGATGTTTAACAATATATTGAAAACTATGGACATCTTTCAGGGAAACAGAATCACACTGAAACCATTCAACCATGTCAAAGAAGATTTCAAGGGGGTGCCTAACGAAGGAAATGATTTTTTAAATAATTTTATTTCATTTGATTTTATGAAAGTATACCATGTTCAAATATGCAACAGACATAAATAAATAGATAGATAAATAGATAGATAGATAGATAAATAAATAAATAAATAAAAAATAAATAAATAAATAATTTTCTCGAAAACCCTTTAAATAGAAATGTTTTTACCACATGAACTAGTATAGAAATTTATTGATCAGATCAGATGATTACTAATTTTGCTTTCCATTTTGTTTAACTTTAGAGGTTTTTTTCCTGATAACTTTAAGAACTTGCTCAAAAAAGAGTAAAAGTACAGAGGTGAACATTTGAATTAAAACTTTGTTAAAGGTTGTGATGCCTTTGTTGATTATTTTTCATGACGGATAATCTTTCATCGCCATGGTTTGAATCACTCTGGTAAAAACGTAAAAACGTTTTCCAGTTCTCATGTTGGAGTGACCACTGCGCTAGCTCAGTTGGTAGAGCTCCGTAAGTGGGAGGTCGTGGGTTCGAACCCAGAACGGGTCTGACCCAAGATTTGAAAGTGTGTAGTGACTGTTCTTTCGCAAAGCACTCAGCATTACGAAATGAAAGTCAGGGTTCTTTCGGATGGAACCTTAAAACAAACGAGGTCCCGTGTCACGGCAGGCGTTGCACGATAAAGAACCCTGCTGTATAATGCCATGATCGCAACGCACATGCAAAATTTCTGCAATTTCGCCTATAGCTGGCGACGTCTCGATATAAGTGAAATATTATTAACTTGGACGTTCAATACCATTTCTCAACTTATGTTGAAGGTGGTAGCTTTCTCTGGGCACTCTGGTTACCTCTTCAATTCTTGAATTGTGGACCGCTTCTATATAAGTGAAAAAAAAACTGACTGTGGCGTTAACCTCCATTTCTCCACCCTATTTTAGGGCTTTGAATCATAACCTAAACAAAGAAAATATAAATAAATAAATAAATAAATAAATAAATAAATAAATAAATAAATAAATAAATATCAAATGTGTTCACTAGTAAACGTGACTATAGCAGGGTAATGTAATGATGTTAAACGCCCCATTAAAAATTATTTGGTTTATCTTAGTTGTGATAGAAACCGGAGAGAGAAAAAAAAAAAAAAAAAAAAAAAAAAAAACAACAACATTCGATGAATTAGCAAAACTTTCTCTGAGGAGAAGCAATCCGACAGCCACTATTATAAGTGAGTTGTCGTCATGCCGCGAGAAAAGAGCTACCTGAATTTTCCCATTTAATAAGACTTTTAAATTGTCACTTTGTAAACTAGAAAAGCAGATAAAATCACTACTTTGACAAGAGAAAAAAACATTTTATGTCTTAAATCGTGTTTTTCTTTCTTGTTTATCTTTAAGTAATTTACTATTGAAATATTTATCCGTCGCGTGCCGATCTTTAGACAGGTGAAAAAGCTCGCTTTAAACCACAACAATGCCAGCTCGAATAAAACCAATACCCGTTGTAAGGAAAAGAAATATATCGCCTGAGGCAGGTTTTCTAAATCGTCTAAAATCAGAAGTATTTATGAGAATAAATGAGTGAAATAAAACATTAAAATCGCATTTTACATTTTAATGTGTTTAAAATCTTACTATGTTTTTTCAGGTTGTATTTTTAAATTTATAGGTATAGGATGAGACAATATGTGATTGGGGCTACACCTTTTAATTGGAGTTAATAGATTTATAAAATTGCTCTCGGCGTATATATATATATATATATATATATATATATATATATATATATATATATATATATATATACGGATTTTAAGGCAACTTTGGAAATTTTTCATTTCACTAAGTATTTGTTATATAAAACATAGGTTGATTCTTTCTTTCGTTATATATCTGACAATTTTTTCCCGTTTTGGTTACATGTGACGTAACGGTTTTCTGTTAAAACAACTGAAACCATGGTATCACACAATCATAAAGAATTTTACCGTGGTGCACTATAAACAACATTCCTTGTCGTTCAACTACGGATATTTTAATTTCTTATATAAATCTGGTCCACAAATATAATTTATGTTTTGCAAAAATCTAGATAAACCCAGCAGGTGTTTTCATACACGAAGAAATTGTTTGAAATTTAAAATCTTTGCTTATGCACTTATTTCTTTTATAATTTAATAATATTATTATTATTATTATTATTATTGAAAATGTCGCAAAACAAATAAAACGTATGACTTTTGCTACACCCGTCTAGTTTATTTATTTACGAATGTTCGAACATGTAAAAACTATTATCGGAAAATTTTTAAGATTTGAAGTTTTGCTACTAACATGTAATTGATAATGTGCTTTTTCCCCAAGAAATGTTTGCATTTTTAAATTTTTAAAAAATGTATGGTTCATGCATTGTTGGAGATTAAGTGAACGTTTTCTCTCTATCCGACACGCATGATCCAATCTACAGCTTAACTGCAACACATAATTATTTTACTTATTGAACTTAAATCTTACACGACAGTTAGGTCCACGTGTATGAAAAAGTTTGTCAGTTCGCTTTCCGAGGGTCAATTAACTTCTTCCGGGCATTCCAGTTTCCTCGGCAATCGTAGAACTGACAGTTTTCGATATAAATAAAAGGCATAGTCGACTGTGGGAAGCATTTTAATGAAGTTTCTTTTTGTTCTATCAAAGTGTGTAATTCTCATGCGGGCATATTTTCGAAGTCGATCAACAAAATATTAGGAAGTCAGTAATGTTCGTGGTGTCCGAACTTTCTGTATTTTCCTTGGGCACCCTGCCTCATGAATTTACATGTAGAGAAATTAATCACAAAAGAAATAGTAATTTTTTTCAAAGAAAAACGAAAATCCAGCATCATGAAAATAAATGATTTCACTGTATAATATACATGGAGATGTTTGGTAGAGCTACAAATATGCTTCAATATCATAATTCCCTTAACTTCGAAATCTCCTTGCTAGCTTATTAATATTTTTCTATTAACTGTAATTCTCATTATTTTCACCATTTGATTTTATCACCCATCATCTTGAATTATTTCACAAGCCAATTAGATCAGCATTCAAGTGAGTCTGGAAAATAAATTCATTGTTTAGCTTCGTCCCAAGAGTTACCAGGCAACACAATGATCGATACATTTCAATGAAATCTACAAACCACAAACGAATTCTCGTCTGGGCCGCTTATGCCCTGAAGACACCTTAAGTCAAAGACGAGTAATCAAAAACCCATTGTCTTGGCATCGAAGTCTTCAAGTCATGATTTGCATGTCATGTAATTTAATTTTATTGTTGTAAGGGGCCCTGCAAGATAGACTTGTGTAGTATATGAACGCTTTGAGAGACGTTTATTTCGACATTTTCCGTCTTATGCAGTGCATCAGTTGTCACTTCTTATCCCGTCAGTTTATTATTTTGCCAAAAACAGAAACAATTTATATTCAACATATAAACCATATATTAGTTTTGACTTTATTATTACGATGACGTCAGCTTCAAAAAAAGGCGATTATCCTCACGGATCTCGGCCTCATTTTCGCGATAATGATTACAGGAACTATGATACATGTATAAAACAAACATAGGATAAGAGGAAATGAACGCAAAAGAAAGTCAATTCGGTCAACATATAAATTCTGGCCCGTTTTTTTTTTTTAAATTTTGTTTTGTTTTGTTTTGTTTTTTTTTTTTGTTTTGTTTTGGTTTTTTTTGTTTTGTTTTTTTTTTTTAATATTTTTTAAAAATTTATTTATTTATTTATTTATTTTTGTTGTTTTATTTTGTTTTCTGTGTTGTTTGTTTTTTTTTATCAATTCGGAAACTATTCTATCAAATTTTGTAATGTCCGAAGCGAAGGTTGAAAATTAAACATAAAATCTCGTACGTTTAACTTTTTACTCAGCTAAAACAAAACATTGATCATTATGTAAAAACAATAATATCAAAATCGTTCACATCGGGACTGAATTTGACCATCACTGTTATTTATAAAAGTGTAACAGGAAGATATCCCTGTTACAATTGTCAAAATGCATTTAAAAAAAAAAAATTATCATGTGCTACTTTTGAACTGTATTATTTTATAAAAATTCAAAAGTAGCACATGACACAATATTAAATCACACGCACGCTGTAAACACATTTAGTGGAGCATTAATGTTGTGGTAAAATTTTCAATTGTACCCCCCCCCCCTCCAAATTTATTCTTAATTCTATGTATTTTTTACAACAACAAATGTTAAAAATGTTCTTACTTCATCATTTTAAGATCATTTCAGTCGAAATTAAAATTATATTGGAGATACAAAAGAAAGTGTTTCCAATGTTGTTATTCACAACCAAAGTATTTCACGTATATCGAAACGATCAGTTCAGGATGATACAGGAAACCGGAGTGCCCTGAGGAAACTACTTTCCATTACTAAGCAAACTGAAAAACTTTCTTGACAATAATCTGCCAAGCTAAAGGAAATGTAGTCGTAACCTGACGATTTAGTGAACAAAAACAATAAAGAAAAAAATCATTGATGGAAATGAGTTATATAATTGTGTTTTCTAAAATTCACTCCTTATTCGTACAGGCAATCAGTACCGTTTACACCCATAGCGACCGTACAGGTAATCACTAGCGTTTAAACCTATAGCGTCCGTGCAGGTAATCAGTTCCATTTACATACATAGCGCCCGTACAGGAAATCACTACCATTCACACTTATAGCTACCGTACAGGTTCTCAGTACCGTTTACATCTATAGCGTCCGTACAGGTAATCAGTGCTGTTTACATCCATAGCGTCTGCACAGTTAATTAGTACCGTTTACAACCAAATCATCCATACCGGTAATCAGTACCGTTTACAACCATAGCGTCCGTACAGGTAATCAATATCGTTTACACCCATAGCGTCAGTACAGTTAATCAGTACCGTTTACATTCATAGCGTCCGTACAGGTAATTTTCTGACAAACCGACTATGCAATTAAGCGGAATCTACTGTATTACCTCTAACAACCATAGCATCCGTACCTTAATCAGTACCGTTTACAACTATAGCGTCAGTTGAGGTAATCAGTACCGTTTACAACTATAGCGTCAGTTGAGGTAATCAGTACCGTTTACAACTATAGCGTCAGTTGAGATAATCAGTACCGTTTAAACTATAGCGTCAGTTGAGATAATCAGTACCGTTTTTCAACTATAGCGTCAGTTGAGGTAATCAGTACCGTTTACATCCATAGTGTCCATGCAGGTAATCAGTACCGTTACAAACAATAGCAACGTAACGCAATCAGTACCGTTTACAACTATAGCGTCATTACATGTAATCAGTGCCGTTTACATCCATAGTGTCCATGCAGGTAATCAGTACCGTAACAAACAATAGCACCCGTACCGTAATCAGTACCGTTTACAACTATAGCGTCATTACATGTAATCAGTACCGTTTACACCCATAGCAACCGTACAGGTAATAAGTACCGTTAACATATATAGTGTCTGTACAGGTATTCAGTACCGTTTACACTCATAGCGCCCATACAGGTATTCAGTACCGTTTACACTCATAGCGCCCATACAGGTAGTCAGTGCCGTTAACACCCATAGTGCCCGTACAGGTAATCGGTATTGTCTACACCCAAAGCGCCTCTCTGTTTTACAAAATAATTTTTATCTTTTAATATTTTCGTCTTTTTGCACTGGTATTAAGATAATTTTTGACGATTTAAAATGGTTTGTGGTACGTTTATTTATTTATTTCATTTATTTATTTATTTATTGGTAAATAATGTATTTGAAATGACCAAACACTACTTTTTAACCTAATAATAGAATAATACCGTACTTTACATTGTCACGTGTTCTAAATTTACAACATTTACTCAATGTCATGCATTTCTAATTGACTGTAAGTGTTGCTTCACGGAATGCGAAAAATTGAGAAATATTTATTCTTTCATTTATAGGGATGTTTCGAGTACAAAATATACATGTATTTTAAACTAAAATTATTAGTGATAGATGACACCAAATTGCATACCCTTTTGCTCTTTTCAGTGTTGAAAAAAAGTCCATATAAAAATATGTTTCCGTTTGACTTTTATTTGATTTTTCACACTAATGTTTTTCTCGTGTTACTGTATACACATTGGAATTTGCTAACAGAGACAGATGGATTGTTAATTGAATTGCGATGTTTTAACATTCTGTAAGCCTAAAAATTTCCGAGAGTGTCAAACACGATTCATATTTTAAATGATACCTATACCCTTTATCTGCTTGTCAATAAAGCCAATGGAGGTTTGTAATGTAACATAAATACGCAGTGTCGCCGATCTAACACAATTTTTAAATTAATAAACCAAGATTATTTGATTAAATTTTGAAATCTGCATTTTGTCATCAGTTGTATAAACCTGTCATTTCGTAACATAACAACACTCTATCTCAATGTCCTGGGACATTTCTAGAGTCATCGATAACTCCCGAGCAATTCCACAGATTGCATAAATCCATACGAGATCAAACGAGTTTTGAATATAAGCCTTTCAGTGATGGGATTAGGTGCACTTCAATCGCTTGTAAACACGTGATTTCTAATCTCGCGAGAGTTGTAATTTCTTGAAAGAGGGCAAGTATTTTTTAATCAACTCTGGTTGTATGGGATTTAGCTGTAAGGTGGTTCTATCATTAATTACAATGAAAGGTTACTTAAAATCAAATTGATAAGTGGCTTAACAATATTGTTTTATTTATGCGATTGTGATACAAATAAACACGCATACGATTCCATTTCAATTTATTAATGGTGTTCTGAAACACGATATTTACGCCCCGAGTTTAACACAATTCACGGACAAGCGTTGTTTTTTTATGATTTTGTGAACTAGAAGTGTTTGTGAGGTATGCATGTTGTCTCCCGCATCATTGAAAAAAAATTTCCTTGACAATACCGGTAATGTGTAAAATGTAAAATAAATATTTGAAATATACGAACTTTTTTTCTGGATGGCATTATATATATAACATTAAATGATTTAAAAAAATAATTTAAGAAAATAATAAATAAATAAATAAATAAAATAAAATTAAAAAAAATTACAGAATAATTTTAAACCATTTCACCATTCCATTCGCTTTCTTGTACCTAGAGTTAATCAGAAGTTTCCGGAACGTTTCCTTTCAAGATCCTATCCAATACGGGTTATATTATATACTTTTAAGGTTGTTTCAACAGTTTATTGATTTAAAGATATTCTAATTTGTCAAAAGAATTACATGATTACAATATCTTGAAACAAATGACAAATACAAAAAAAAAAAAAAAAAAAAAAAAAAAAGATTCAATAACAAGAGTGTTACCACTTATATAAACTGTTTCCTAAAGATAGAGATAAGTTACAATAATAACGCGCCATTTATAAAATATATACAGTCAAACCTGCCTTAAAGGCCACCTCTCTATAAGGGACCCTTTTGTTGATTCCCATGAGTGGCCGTTATAGACAGTTTGACTGTACATGTAATTTAAGGGAATTCAAAAGATAAACAATAATACATGTAGTAACAAATACATGTACTAGTTAATTGTATTTTTTAAGTCAAGCAGTATCATCAATTTTTTTATGTATTAATTATTATGCTGTTTTAAAGCTGCATTAAGTTTTCCGAAGAAAAAAAAAAACGGTGCTAATCTAATAAATGATGTTCCTAATGAACAATGTTACATTTGGTTCAGCGATAAAAGCTCGAATAAATACAGAAATTACAGTACTTACCCAGCGAGATGCAGCATTTGGGATCTAATATTAGAACATGGTTACGTCATCAAAACCCGGGTCATTTAAACACAACTTTCAAAATGTCGAAATATGATAAATTAAACACAGAAATTCTTGAATTTGTCATTTGTGACCTAGTGAGGGAAAAATAACAACATTTCAAATACATCTGGATATTAATGAAGGACAATTAATGCAATCTGTCATGTTTCACTTTCGATTCTAGGCTTTTCCGTACATCCGTGTGCATGCTCCAAGCTCATAATTACCAACTTAGAACACTGACCAACCGGTCAGAGGATTCCGTTTATTTACAGCTAAAAGAAATGAAATTTTAGAAAATGAATGTCACGGATCGTGGTTAGAAGATATCTACTTTTAGAAAAATATATTTTTAGAAAATAAAAAAAAATTCAGAAATTTGGTAAACTTAATGCAGCTTTAAATATAGTTTTATTTTTTGTTGTGGAAAGAGAGATATTACCATAAAGTAACAGTTAGGCAGTTAGGGAATGGGGTAGGGTGGAAAGAATTGTATTGCGAATATGAGAGTAACGATTGCATTGTAAAAATAATGTGTTGACGTTTTAATTTCGCTAAAGATACATAGAGGATTATCCATCTTTTATTATAGATTATATTTCTTATATGTAAAGAGTGGGGCATCGGTGGCCAAGTGGTCAAAAGCGCGTTTACGGATCACAGTGCCTCTCACCGCCTGGGTTCGAATCCCACTCGGGACAGATCCTATTGTGAGAAAGTTTGTCAGTTCGCTTGCTGAATGTTGGTGGTTTTCTCCAGGCACTCCGGTTTCCTGCACCATCCAAGAACTGACCGCCTCGAAATAAGTGAAAGAATCTTGACTGGGGCGTAAAACACCATTACTTCAATATACACTTAATGTAAAGATTATAACTTAAAGAACTACAGTTTCTTAAACATCCGTATTGTAGAGGATGGCTAATAATTAATGGAAGTGATGACAAAGTTATTTATCGTATGCGACAAGTTCAACAAATAGTCCAGTAAACACTCTCCCCTTTTGATTTCTGTTGACAGGTCCGTTTTTCTCTAATTTTGGATAAGAAGAATTAATTTTACTTTCCTTTGGAGTTTCAGATAACAAGATCCAACTGTAAATTTAAGTTTACAGGTCTAAAACACATTCTGAGCACCATCAATAGCCAAGCTGACAAGACGGAAACCATTTAAGAGAAATCTGAACGCAATCATGAGATGTATATGACCTACCTATGGTTATATATGACTTACAAACGGCATTCATGGGCTGCCGTAAAACTTGGGTACGTTACTTTATAAATAGAGCGATTCAAATTCGAACAAAAAGCTAAGAAGTAAGAACAGAAAACACACAAAACATTAACAGCAGATGTAATGCTGTTTTTTTTAGGTTCTGAAACTTGGGCGGAAAATTTTTTCTTTTAAAAGTCATAATTTAAGCAATAATACAGCTGAGTTATGTTTAAATGTCTTAAGGATTTGTTTTATGGTGGCTTCAGACTTTATTCTTTAACACTATAATAAAACACAAACATACCAGTCCATGTCCAAATCACACCCCCGCCCCCCGCCCCCCCCCCCCCCAAAAAAAAACAAAAAAAACTAACCAATTAGCTATACACGAAGACATTCATCACGAAGGGTAAGCATTTACTGTCTAGCTAGCTACACCCGTCACGTGTAAAATCAAATTTGAGAATAGAAGGAACATTGAACTATGGTAAGTCAAATATATCTAGTATAAGTTAGTAACTAGTTCTATGTAAATGTCAGTTTTTTGTTATTAAAGAGTGAAGAAGTTTTAAACATTTTCAAGGTATATGTTTAAATTACTAAGAGAACATTTGTCTTTAACATTTAGTATTTATTGGATTATTGTTTGAGTCAAGTGTTTATGACTTTGAATTTCGATTAATTTTCTTAGAAAATCCAATTACTGTGAAATCAACAATTTTTGTGGTGTCCAATTTTCGTGGTTCTAAAAATATGTCATTTCGTGGAAGGATGAATTCGTGGTTATGACCGTAGTTAATAAAGTGAACCGCATGTTGTAAAAACTTTGCCGTATGTGTTCAGTGTTACCGGATTTCTCTACCTATTTCACTCATGTCGCCAAAAAGCAAGTTGTTAAAATTATATATCAAACTATTTCGTTGAAATGTAAATTCGTTGGTCGAGGTGTCCACGAAAACAACGGAAATTAGGAAACCACGAAATTTTATGATTTCACAATCATTTAAAAAGTTTAGTATTTTTCGCTTACTGGAGTCTACATGTAACTGAATATTGCTATTACTGTAAAAACTCTCTGTAGAAAGGCTGGGAGGTCGTGGGTTCGAACCCCGACCGGGTCTGACCCAAGACTTGAAAGTGGGTAGTGGCTGTTCTTTCGCCAAGCACTCGGCATTATGAAAAGAAAGTCAGGGTTCTTTCGGATGGGAACTTAAAATAAACGAGGTCCCGTGCATGTCACGGTAGTGCTGGCACGATTAAGAACCCTGTTGTATAATGCCATCAGCGCAACGCACAGGTAAAATTTCTGCACTTTCGCCTATAGCTGGCGACGACTCGATATAAGTGAAATATTCTTGACTGGGACGTTAAACACAATTACTCAACTCAACTCAACTCTCTTTAGAAAGGAACTTGTTAATGCTAGAAGGATTTCATATGTTTAAAAACAAGGCAATTTGTAGAATTGTTTTGCGCATATGACGTAATTCGTCACCAAAACCATAACTTCCGGTATATACTTCGCCAATTTTGACGTTTAAAATCTCAAAAGTTTCCTTTCTATAAAATGTTTTATGGTAATGGAGGATGCGTAAAGCTATTTTTAGTTACGACTAGCCACTGACTGAAATAAGTGAAAAAAAAAAAAACTAAACTTAATTCAAGTTAATTGGATTTTCTAAGAAAATTTTGCATAATTCTCTGTCACAACCAGAGTGACTCAAACAATAAATGTAAAACCAATCAGTTGATGTGTACTGTCTGATAAACAAGTAAAAAAGAGGTTCTATTATTGTTAGTTTGACAAGTCTTTAATAAGCCATTATTTGTTATTTGAATATGCTTCTACATTGAATACATAGTACGATAACTTGAATAATAGTATGTATAGCAACGTTATTTATTATTTATTATGGATCCTTTTATATAATGATGCGGTAAAATACAATATATGCGCTCTCTCTCTCTCTCTCTCTCTCTCTCTCTCTCTCTCTCTATATATATATATATATAATTCCAAATATGTCGATAAATTTTATCCTTTTGTGTGAGGTAAATGTATAGATTCAAAACTTTAATAAAAATTTAAAATGTTTTCTAAAACATAACTGAATTTATTCTTTGTAAAACACGTTTCACCGATGTGTACGGTTCTGCTTGTTACATTTTATTCCTAAATGATGAATATGGATGTAATTGTTTAATTTCGTTATGTATATTGAAAACCTTAAAATAGATTTAAAATAAATTTTAAGTAAATTACTAGTAATTTAAATTGAACAAATGAATGCCTTGCTAATAAAATCAGTGAATTACATTATATGTTTCGTATAGTGTTGTCATGTTGCTTATTTCATCAGAAAAAAGACTCCCCCACTGTTTACATAAACTGATAATATGAAACACGTGACAATTAAGAACATGGTTAAATGGAAAGGTTCAACTTTTACAATGAGGCTTTCCTTCGGGAAACCATCTAATATATTCAACGCCATGTAAGTCTGTTTCGACTTTGTATTTCCTTTCATTATTTAACATGATTAAGCCGATTCTGTCTGACAAGCAACATTTTCAAAAATGCCTTTATTGAATATATGATATTAAATCGTGTTGAATCGGTGATCAGCTCCGGAGTTAAGTCTCGAGGGCGACAAAATCTCGTGTTTATAGCCAATCAAAACTCATTAGGCTATTCTCTTCGGGACTTATAGTTTTGATTTGATTTTGATCATTCTACTTCCGAGCAAATTCATTGTTGATATGTTTGTTGCATATTTGTGAATCTTTTGTTGACAGCAATAATGAAATGAGATGTCTGACCTTTAGAAGTAGCTTTCATTGTCTGGTAATTCTCACAGATTTTGATTAAGTATTATTAAAACTGCACTGCATTATACAAAATGCTATGAGTTCTATAGGTCTATAACAATGAGTAAAACATTGTATCATCGATTCTTTGTTGTCCAGTACACTTACGGTTTATTCTCATCTACTAATGGTAAAAATAGGAATATACAGACACACGTACAGCATAATAAAATACAAACATATAGCACAAATACCTGTTTAATTTTGATATGCCATATGTACACATTTCGGAAAATCTATCCTCACCAGTGACACTAGGGGCCGAAAATTTTGATTGATAAAAAAAACATAAGCCGAACAGTTGAAAATTAATGAAACTGAAGTTCCAACATTATATGAATCTAAATCAAGCTAAGGAATGCTTTGCATGTAATATTTGTATAAATTCATTCCTGTGGCTTTTTAAGGTATGTTTAAGCAATAGTAACACGATTTTGAACAAAACTTTTTATCCCGAATTTTTTTATGATAAACGGTGACATAAAGTTATTACATCAACAATATATATATATATATATATATATATATATATATATATATATATATATATATATATATATATATATATATATAATACTTATGTCATTGATTTAGTACCTTCATGATGCTTCATTATGACAATATTTAATATATTTCTATAAATAACAATTTATTTTTTTGTTTGCTTTCTCTTGTTATAACATTTACTTGTAATGTTAAGTGTTCTTGTTTACTTTTGCTGTTTTTATATAGTAATTTTATAAAATTTTTGTAGAGTTGAGTTATAGGCGAATGTGCAGAAATTTTGCCTGTGCGTTGCGCAAATGGCATTTTACAGCAGGTTTCTTTATCGTGTCGCGCCTACCGTGACACGGGACCTCCTTTAGTTTAATTTCCCATCCGAAAGAAAAGTAACATTCATTTTGTAATGCCAAGTGCTTGGCGAAAGAACAGTTACTACCCACTTTATATGTCACAAGTGCTCTTTATTACAAATGACAAAAAGATGCTAAATACAAAGTAAGATAAATACCAATTTTAGGCTTTAAAATGCAAAAACAAAAGATTTAAAGATAAAAGCCAAACATAACACAAAATGACAAACAAATGGCACGGAAAAATAATGGAAACGAAACAAAAAATTAAAAAAAAAAATCATTAAAGGAAAACACGTAATGATTCAGAAACTTCGAACTTTGATGGAACGTATTGGAGTAGAATAATAATGTTGTACGCACTAGCTAGTATTTATAGATATATCAGAGCGGTAAGGCTGGGAACGAAACTGAAGTATCTGAAACGGGATTTATCTTCATTGGCTTGAAACCAAGGGGACAGAAGACGATGGAGAAGCTATGACCCGTATGTATGTGTTTTATACCATTCGGCTACCAAGGTACTCCGAATTGTGACAAATACTCGATATTACAACTAAAACAGGAAACAGGAAGAAAAACATTTTATTAAACACCTCATATTACTAGTATATTTTTGTTTTTATTTTCTTAACGAAAACTTGACCATTGCGGTAACTCAGTTGGTAGAGTGCTCGCCCCGTAAGTGGGAGGTCGTGGATTTGAACCCCGACCGGGTCTGACCCAAAACTTGAAAATGGGTAGTGACTGTTCTTTCGCCAAGCACTCGGCATTACAAAATGAATGTAACTGTTCTTTCGGATTGGAAATTAAAATAAAGGAGGTCCCGTGTCACGGTAGGCGCGACACGATATATATATATATATCTGTGTGTGTGTGTGTGTGTGTGTGTGTGCAATTTTTTTAAAATAAAAATTAAAAATGTCGTATATGAACATTGTATGTATTAATGCATTTGGAACAGAATCTTTTTAAATATTGTCTGATATGCAAGATTAAAATTTTCGGTGACCAGTTAGACATTTGAACAACTAGGACCAGTTGTTTGAAAAGCCTATGAAAGTTTTTTTTTAATTAAATTAAATTTATTGTTGACATTTTTTCATTCAACAGTTAACAATTCATATATATGTATATGTGAAATATCACAAGATACATGTATGCCTTAAACCCTCTACCCCGGACATTTTTAAGAAGAACGAAAGTGAGAGATTTAAATTCATGTCAGTTTTAGTTTGAAACAAAATCTGCGCCGTTAAGGAATAAGATTCTTTCTTTAATGTGCAAGCGTATAAATCAACCTAAAATCTTTGACAATAATATCTTAAATGTCGCAAAATGTTAATTGGATTTGACACTTTTAAATACAATCTTTAAAGAGCATTAATTAAACACCTAACGCACGTCTCACCGGCGTTAACAACTTGATCTCGAGTCTAACTTCACACTAACAGACCTCATTCTCGTGGTGATTCGAGACTACCCGAAATCCTTTGGGACATCATAACATCGCTGAACAATGTTTTGTGAATTGACGCTGACAGTAGCCATGGATCAATGCAGATTATGTCAGTTGTAATATTGCTCCGAGGTGAAAATAGATTCTTTCTTACAGATGTGTCTTACGGCATTCAAATCCATACTAGAAGTATTAGCAAATGGTTTATTACAGCCTGAATGTCACTTTTCAATCTTTTTTCTTCAAGATGGCCGATTGACTCGAGATTTTGGTGGAAATTTTATTGCTTCAGTAGACTAGGTAATATCTTAACAAAGACATGGTTATTTATATCATTGGTTGTTACTGCCTTAAATGTAATTAACTTCTCACTCCAAGGTTTAATGTGAATCTAGAAACTCAATTGTAAAACTGAGAAATGTGATTCTAACCTGATTATCTGTATATTATTTGTTTGTTTAGTTTACTTTGTTTGAAAATTTTGGGTGATTTAGGTAAATTGTGCATTATGGTAACACTATACTTATTTTAAAAGCTTTTTCTTTCTGTATTTACTTATTTAATTTTTATAATTTGTCCTTGCAGAGTTTATATCTCAAGTGTTGTTGTAAATTAACAATCATTATTATTATGGTAACACTATCTTAAATAAACTTATGAACTGTTTGACAGTCATGATTACAAAATTTCTAAATTTTTGTTTTATTTTATTTTTTCGTTTGTTTGGTTTTTTGTTTTATTTTTGATCTTGTTTGTTTTTTTTTATTGTTTTTTCCCCGTACAATTACCCCCCCCCCCCACAAAAAACAATTAAGTTGATTTTCTTTCAGATTATTGTAATTCAAAGACTGATATAAGTGAAGTTATCATGTGTGACATAACAATTTTTAAAATAATAATGATAATAATGATGATAATAATAATAACAACAACAATAATAATAATAATAATAATAATAATAATAATAACAATAACCTCTTTTATTCCCTCTAATTTTTTGATAATTCAAATGAATAATTAGTCTATTCAATTGATTAAGACAATAAGTCAATATAGTCGGATTGCTATATTTTCAAAAGTTTGGCATTTGATAGGTTTTACAACTTTTTAGAATAATATCGAGTAAGTCTTATCACACACACACACACACACACACACACATATATATATATTTGCATTCCAAAAATATTTGTTATATATTTACAAGTGTATGTTTACGCAATGAATTGAATTGAATTAAATAATTGCTTTGTTTATATTTTTATAACAAACTTGTTCTTTAATTTAAACAAATAAAGTTTATTCAAAAATTTTAACTGTGTTTTTTTATTTGCCGTTGGTTATACGTTAGGCATGGTTGCTGCTTTTCTCTAAAAGTACAATAATAACTCCTACGATGTAATAGCACCAGTAGCCAGATTTTTTGATGATTTTTCAAACAATTGTTAAGGAACTTCGCGTCTTAGAAACAAATTAAAATAATATAAAAATTTATAAGTTTAGGATTTTAAGTGCGTTAAATCATGATAAAAAAGTAAAGAGATAAGATGATAAACGCTTTAATGTCGAGTTTTTTTTGGTCATAAATCGGTTAATTTATATTAGCTGTTTTATTGCTAGCACTTTATTTTGTGTTCGGCTTTGAATTACTTGAAATGGCCATGTGCCTGATATAATTACATATATTATGACATGTGCTTTTTTCTTGTCATGTTATTTCTAGTATGACTGCTTATCTTTTATTTTTCAGTTAATGCACAGTGAAGCGGAATCACTGAAACTTTCTTTTAAGCAATATATTTTTTTATTTTAAATGTTTTATGTGAACAGAAATTTAAATTGAATTTAATTAAATTGAATATTAAAATCTGTGAATATATAAGTAAGAATTGAATAATCAATTTTTAAATATGAAATAATATCTACCAATATTTAACAAGAATGCCATTTGTGCACATTGCGGAAATTTATTCCTCATCAATGACACTAAGGAGCCAAAAAAAAAAAAAAAAAAAAAAATTGGTAGATGAAAAAGGATAATCAAAACATTTGAAAATATGTGAAAAGAACAAATGAACAATATATAAGCAAAGAAGAATAAGTGTTAATGGGACGGTCTAACAGAAGCCGAAAATGTAAATACACTAAAATACATGCAGTAAAAAAGTTTTATTGTAGTTTTGCAAAAATCTCAGTATTTATTTTTTATTTATAAATCTCAGTATTTATTGTTTGAGAGATCCATCAGGCTCGGCGGTTTACCATTCTGGTTTTAAAATATTAGAGGACGAGAACATGAAAAAAATGAACAAATGAACAATTATAAGCCGTTTTGAAAAAAATTGGTCTTTTCCTTGTTTATGGGAGAATTACCAACATAATGCAAACATCGTGATCAAGTTAATCAGTAGGTAACAACGAAAACTACTATGGATGTGGCAAGTTACTTGCAGAGATGTATACGTTAATGGATCTTCATTGTAAATATTTACAAATACATGTATTAAAGTTAATTAATGATTAAATTCCACATATAAGCTTAAACGCGCAATAATAATATGTTAATATGCAAACAAAGTTATTCTATAAAAAGTATATATATATATATATATAATGTTTGACAAAAATACCTGTAAATTTCGATTTGCCATATGTACACATTCCGGAAATTATTGCCTTTTATAGGGCGACAAAAGGAGTATAAAATATTAATGAATTAAAGGAACCTACATTTTGTCATCAAAGAATTATTGTCCTATCCGAGGACATATTTTTCAAACCCTTTCTTTCTTAATTTTTCATTTTGTATAAGGTTAATGCAGCTTAAATCTTTTAACAAAAGTGTTATTTGAAACAAATATCTTTTTTGCATTTTTTACAAAACACATTCCCGTTTATTTTCTTGGATTTCAAATCTCCTTTTCAGATCAGGTTTTTGAATTAAATGGATAATTACATGTATTTGCACTACGGGGAATTATTTTCAAACATTGTCGTCTACATGTGTTATAAAGGTACACGGTCTAAAATGTCCTGCTCACATTTTGTCTCATAAATTATTAAAAGGTAATTTAAATCAATTATATATATATAAATAAATACCAAGCGCGTGCACGTGTAGCTTCCTAAAAGTTCAACTTATGCGTGTTTCCTACTAAATTCATACATTCATGGAACAGTAAATATCCTGGTAACAGATGTAGTTTAATAATTCCTTAAATGTATAAAAAAAAAACCCCGCAGAAATACTAGTTTTTTGAGGCTGGAAACTTTTTAAAAATCCATTCTTTAAACTTTAAATAAATGTGTGTTTGAAAAAAAATTATTTTAGATTATAAATCACGATTTTAATAATAAAGCACAAATATACATTCCAAATTATAATGTGAAGCTTAGAATCCTTAAAATATTGATCTAAAAAGAGGTGGCGTATATATAGAGATAGTCACTAGAGCAGTTGCTTGCAATATTAGCACTCGAACAGCTGAATATGTAAAACTTTAGATTCATTTATTTTTTTTAAAATGTTTGGATCTTTTTTATATATCAACGAATTTCCAAAATGCATACACGAGGCACATCAAAATTAATCAGGTATTTTTGTTACAAATTCAACACACTTATTAGATATGTCACACACACACACACACACACACACACATATATATATATATATAATATATATATATATATATATATATATATATATATATATATATATATATATATATATATATATATATATATATAATTTTCACAAATAATCATTAATAAATAATTAATAATAATTTTTATCAAATAAAAATTGATATTAAAAACAAACATTATTTAGTGATGACCATAAACGATTTAAGATTCATATCGAGAAATAATTGTGTTAAATATACATCTGTGACCTTTTTTTAAAAATGCCAAAGTCGACACGCACGTTCGCATTTAGTGCCAAGCTGACACTAGCTATCATTCCTATTATGATTTGGTTATTTGGAGGAGTTTTTTATCTGTGTACCTTCTGTAGAATGCAAATAGTACGTTACCAAGGTAAACTTGTAATGATAAGATTTATTAGGTGTTTTCATTTATGAAATCGTACACGTGGCTCATGAAAGTTCTAGTTCTGCAATGTCCTGCTGACATCTTGTCTCATAATTCTTTTTTAATTTTGTGCACGTGTAGTTCATCAAAATTTGGTTGATATTAGCAACCAACCATGAAATTTAAAATTCAAACTGTAAGCGGAGAGAAAGGAAAAGAAATCTAGCAATTCTAAATTATACGCGCGCGCGCGCGCGCGCGCGTGTGTGTGTGTGCGTGTGTGAGGTATACTAAATAGAGATTAATCCACATACGTTAAATTTGGGATATTGACTAGTTGTTGTTGAAGGTTTACCTATGGTACTTTTTAGTTCAACACTTGGCTAATGCATAGCAAAGCGCCTGTATCCGTGCGTCCGTAAACTTCTATCATGTTCTCTGAAACCAATTGACCAAATGAAACCAAATTTAGTGGGCAAGGTTCCTAAATGGAATAGATTAAGGTTGTTTATTTCAGGCTAGATCTCTAGATCTTAAAACAAATATGGCCACCGTTACTATAAGTAGAAAAAACAGTAAAATGGCCATTACATAAGTTTATTACTTAAGTTAAAGCCATTGTGGATAAGTCTGATAAGTCCACACTTTTACAAAAATTTAAAACATTTCAAAATTTGGAACAACTTGCATAAAAAACATTGTTCTATATCTAACAATGCATTTCATCTGCTAGTTGAGCAATACAGGCTCTTTTGGGACTCCTGTTATATATATGATCACACTAATTGTCATTTTGGTGTTATAATCACTATCAGTGGTCCTAGTTAGTGTTTATCTCTTGTCGTTTTGAACTAAAGGGTTGAGATTATCATTGCTGCCAATTGTACAAAAATTAATAAGAGTTTCTCGAACTCCAATTAAAACTGTTGAGAACTTTTTGGAAAAGGAAAGATGGAATCTCAAATGTTTCTTTGCCTTTGCAATTACGATTGAAACAGAAACGGAATATGTAGCTTTTATTAAAGAATGATAGAATATTCACAATATTTGAAATTAAAAAAAAATAGATTTTATGATTGCTTGTTAAAATCCATCATCACAGCTGTTTCAACAGTGGCATAGCAATAGAAGGAAAAGTAATTTAAAATCTATTCAAATGTTTATATGAACATGACAACAGGTAGAAAAAAATCAATTTAAGTCATAGTCTCATCAAAGCATCAAATACGATAACAAAAATCTACTGCTTTATTCTTTACGAAATCACCTGTTGCTGTTGCAACAATCCTCAACCGAGTGGTTGTCTCATAATAAAAGATAACATTTTATGATATACAATTCAATGAATTAATTTGCTCACAGACAAACGATGAATTAGGTTTCAAGTATTATACGCATTTGTTAACAGCTTTTAAAATATGGCATGTGATCAGACTTGGTCACATGAAATTTTATAGAACCAACTTTGATACAAAATAAACAGAAATTTAATGCACTTATATATGTATACGTGCCAAGATATTCTGCCCACATGGAAGTCGTGCCTTCGTTTGGAATAAGCAATTATATAATATAAATAAAACATTAGTTTACATACGTATACGTATTGAATTGGAAACAAGTTCTGTTTTGCAGAATATCTCACTGAAATGTGCACATCTGGCACATCAAAATTTAACTAGAATTTGTATTATATATTTACTACCCCTGAGCGGGTACCGCTGCTGGTGGCGTAAAACTCCCCGAGAGTATTCATAACTCAGTAGGCAGTACTTTGTACTGTCAGAAAATGTACCATTTAGCAAAATTTTCAGTCGTCTAAAATTTAAAATTAATTTAAAACTAGGGTTCGTTCCCTCATGCACAGCATTCTTTAGCTGGATTTGGAGTTATATAATTTTGAAACTTAAGATTCATTTTTTTCAACTGTTTGGCTTACATTTGTTATGTATCAAACTTTTCGGTCTTTTTGTCACTGATAAGGAATGAATTTTCAAAATTGCACATCTGTCACATCAAGATTTAACTGGTATTTGTATTATATATTATAAAGACTAGGCTTATCAAGAACCTTAAAAAATTTGGCCGTCAACACAATATTTTGACAAATAAAAGATAAGAAGGCTTCTTCAAGTTCAAGCTCACAATTGTTGAGTAGGAGACATTGCAAGCCTAGGTTAAAAAAACCCTCATAAGTTTTGTGGTCTTAATATTATTAATCTATATGATGTTACTTCGTCCAATTTAATCCGGGATATATTTCACTTGCTTGACTGGCATGTTTTTGTCATTGTCAGGATGGCAAGTGTAGCTATCTAGACAGGAAGAACTCACCACTTATGAACCTTCGGCCTGAATCCCCTGGTAGAAACTCACGTGTTTAATTTTTTATTTGACAGTTTTCAATTTTTTTCTTTTGCAATTATGTTTTGAAACAGTATCTTTTTGTTTGATTTATTTATCTATTCTGTTGTTTCTTTGGTTACATTTTAATGATAATTACCTTATTTTTTCAAGGGCGACACATACAAACACTTTAACCGTATGCCCATTTAAGTGGTTTTGTTAGTTTTAATTTCCTGTAAATGTAAAGGCATTGTATGAAACAATTTAATGTTCCCAAAGTTTTATTAATTGAAGTTTAAAAACTAAAACAAACAAAAAAGTTTGTTGTTAAAAACTAAGAACATTTTGTACACAGTTCAATTCGCTAAAATGACAATTTTCTCATTTTACCACAATGCATAAAATCAATTTTATTTGAATTAATTATATGAAACTATTCATATATATATATATATATATATATATATATATATATATATATATATATATATATATATCATTTAATATTTTCGACTAAAAGATATAAAAAAAATCGCTATGGCGTGGAAATACAAATATTTGTATGTCAAATTCACATCAGGAGCCAACATGTTTCTGATAAGATAACAGAAAACATTTTACCGGCATGATTGAAACAAATCAGAATTGATTTTTATAGGGAACTAACTATTATTAAAAATATCCAGAGTAATCTGATACGGATGTTGTTGATGAAGTAAATATAAAACAAACATACCAGTCCTTGTCCATATCACAATCCCAAAAACAAAGTAAAATCTTTGCAAACTGGCAAATATGTTATACACGTGAACTTCTATCAAGGAAGTGAGGCCGGGTGCTCCGGAAGGTAAGCACCTCCTGTCTAGCCAGCTACACCCGTCACGTGCAAGTCAATTTTTAGAATGAAAGGAACAAAGAACTATGGTAAGTCAAATATATCCAGTATAAGTTGGGATACAGTGACTACATACTTATCAACAATATTGTGATGACGGCCATAAAACTTTTTAAGAGCCTTGATTAGCCTAGGCTTGCAATATCCTTGTGTCAACAATTTAATTGTAAGTAATTTGCTTCGTTGCAGAAAGTCCCCATAGTGGGAACAAGCTCTACCGTACCGATGTGAAAATGTAGTACCATTAAGAAGAAAAACAAGAATTCAACGGATTTAAATGTCTCGCCTAGTTAGTTTATGATCGAGCAGAAAATACATTACTTTAACCTAAACTTTTATTTTGACACGCCGCCGAAACTGGGACAGTAGCGCCTAAGTCTCGCCTTATGGCGATGCCAGGCTCGACAATAGATCAAAAACAAGCATTTTGGATAAGTTGTTGTTGGTAATTGATTATAGTACAAAGTCGTCGTATTTAAACGTATCCTGGATATATTTGACGTCCCACAGCTCTATGTTCCTATAATTCTCAAATTTGTCCGCACGTGGCGGGTGTAGCTAGCTAGACAGGCGGTAATTAACCTAAACTGGCGGTCAGTTGTCATCTCTTCTTGATATTTATACCGTTAGGTAGTTTATGTCTCATCTCCCCTTGATTTTTTTGCGCCACATAATTTGTGTCTCATCTCTCCTTGATTTTTGTATCGTCGCCTAGGTAGTTTCTCAACTTTTTGAAACGTCAGTTTGTGCCTTATCAGTCCTTGATTTTGTAGCGTGACATATTTTGTTTCTCGACTCCTCTTGAATTTTTATAGCATCACATAGTTTATGTCTCACCTACGCTTTTTTTTTTTTTTTTTTTTTTTTTTTTGTCTCATTTTCGTTTGACTGTAACTACACAGTATTTTAAGCGTATGTGATTTTTGTCTTTATATTGTTAGATATTGCATTAAAACAAATATTAATACAATCAAATATATATGCTATTAACAGTTAATAAAACCATTAAAATTATTTACAGTATGATCAACAACAACATACATGATCAATAATCTTGTATTCAGTTAAAATCACTTTACAAAAAATAGCCAGTGCAACAATGCGATATGTAAAGTCAAAGGTCAAGATACTATAATCGGGGTTAAAAATGTTTTATATCAGGGTTACAAAAACGTTTTATAACAGGGTTAAAAAAATGTTTTATATCAAGGGTTACAAAATCGTTTTATATCAAGCGTTACAAAAACGTTTTATATCAAGGGTTACAAAAATGATTTGTACCAGGGTTACAAAAACGTTTTCTAGCAAGGGTTACAAAAATGATTTAAAATGATACGGAACAAGCTGTTTATATCAATAACATATTAATGGGGGATATTATCAGCAATTAATGAATACGATTTCACAAATTACTTTTTAGAGCCAGATATCATACACTAAAAAAGAAAATAATTTAATTCTAATCTAAATAATAGTTACTAACGCTGAGATTCATACTCAATAAATTGAGCACATCAGATCTAATGATGCAATCAACTGTGTTCAGCGGGAATGATAATGTTAATTTCAATTTAATTTTATGGACTGTGAGTTTGTTAAATTGTCATAAAATATGTTACAAACAATGATAGATTTAGTGATAACTGATAAGATATGTACGGGTGACGATATTTATGACAGCTTGTCTTTTGATTATACCAGATCTAATACTGATAAAAATCAGAAATTTAAATAATAAAATATATTTCTCGAGGCAAAAAGATTTTTAAATTTTATAAACGCCCATGCATTTCAAATGTACCATCAATGCTTATAAGCTTTGCTTAACCGTTTTCAGAGCATACTAATTAATGTTGCAGGTCTAATGTGTCAGATATGATGCAGTGAAGTGGAGTAACGGTGTTTTAGCCCAAGTCAAGTTTCGTTCATTTTTAAATGTCGGTGCTGTTTTAGCGCTGCTGCCAAGGTCTGGGCTTCACTCTTGTGCAAAATGGTGCTCTTCTTTACATAGTATCTCACTTATATACAGATTTCTCAGTAGCTTACCATATATTCATAAATCGCTGCTAAAAGTGCTGAATAGAAGGGTGTTACCTTTTAATCGAACTCTGGTGAAACAACCGCGAATCCGTGACTGCAATGCTTTAATTTCTTCTTAGAATCTCCACACTTAATGAACCCTATATTATATCCGGTGTGTGCGCTGTTGTGAATGCGTTGAAACTTCAGTTTGAATGCGAAGCTGCGAATGCGTTAATATCTATGTTGCTGAGATTACGTCTTAGCCTCTGTGTGAATGCGTTAACTGCGGATGTGTTGTAACCTCTGCTGAAGAATACGTTGTACATAGCCTCTGCTGCTGTGAATGCGTTGTAGCCTCTGCTGCTGCGAATGCGTTGTTACCTATTCTGAAAGCGTATTCTTATTTTCAGTGGAATCACCACCACTAATAATGATGTACCCAGTGCGAATACGTTGGTGCGAATGCATTGGCTTATGCACAATGCATTCAGCAGACTTTCCGTTTCAGTTATATTTAACTCTTACCTGCTCTGTACAGGTCTTGTCTTCAGTTACCGCTTTGCTTTACTCATACTTTTGTCTTCACCAAGCTTGTATTATCGTCTTTGGAAGCTGGAACCACACTGACTCTCTAGCTGAATCGGCAGCCCTTTTATGAACTCTGATGGTCGTCATAACGACGCCTAGGGAAGCAACAACTACAATTGCACCAACCCGCATAATCTGGTCAGTAGTGTACATGTTCTTGTTTCTAAAGGTAATCTCGACTGGTTTCTTTTCTTCTTTTGTTCAAGTTATTAATTCTGCATTTCTCTGCTTTTATTTTAACATTTCTTCAGCACTTCTTTGGCAGTAGAAGTAAACTAAAACGTCAGTGACTATTTTTGTCACACTGTCAGTTCTGAAATGACAGAGATAGCCGGAGTTCCAGGGGAAGACCACCGACATTTAGCAAGCTTATTGACTTTTTTTCATATTTGTTCATGAAATTATTATTAAATGCTTATGAGTTGTAATTTTAGACTGATAAAGAAAAGAATATAACATAAGTATTGGTCGGATCTAGATTAAACCCAAGCGGTTAGAAGCAGTGTAATCCATAAGTTTACGCTGTAAGCCAATCGCACCCCCCTCCCCCTCCACCCGCGCGCTGATCTGTTTCGTTTTAGGTACTAGATTTAACTTTATGTATAAAACAGTTATATCACTGTTTTACAGTCTAAATTTACTATTAAAACAAAATGATTCCGAATGTGATACATTGAATTCGATTCTTTAAAATTCCATTTCGAAGTTAATGATTATGCGTTGCTGAGTGGTTGGGATCGTTTGATGTGTCTTGGGTTGGAACACTAGCTATTTGGTACATACTTGTACACTTCATTTTAAAACTCTAGTTTATTCAGCTGATATATAATGGATACCAACGGGATTTTACTATTAGACAGTTCTGTAACAGCTTGTTCCTATCTAAATCTGTCTCAGATTAAAATCAAAATGAACAAAAACAATGAATAAATTAGATTAGATTTTTAAAGGTAAAAATTTTCGTGCATACCTGTATATTACAAATTTAAAGGTTTTTGTAGCCATTTTTGCCCTAGTTTCACAATTATTTTTCCTCTATCTAAAATCTGGCATACTTAATTTTTTTTTGTTTTTCATTTACGGGTATTCAGGAATTTGAGATGCCATTTGGAAAACAAAAAAAAAAAAAAAAAAAAAAAAAAACAAAAAAAAAAAAAAAAAAATAATAATAATAATAAAAAAAATCAAAAAAAAAAAAATCGTACATGATAAAGATTATCAAAGTGTCTTAAATATAAGCCAAGTAAATCCTTGTCCAGATCTAAACCGGGGTGTTGTCGTTCCGTAAATGACACTCTTATCCAAACCAAATCCGATCCGACTCAAATTTGAATATTTGTTTTATCACCAATCCGTTACCATTTTGCTGCTTCTAATAGAATGTATACAGATATTTTATATATAATACCTTTTTGAATTTTTATGCGTACAATAACACTTATAATTATATTTGTAAATACTAGTTTTAAAGTTATTTGGTTGTGAGAACAAAGTTTCTACCTAAATATTTGAAGCCTGATTGATTGGTTATTTTATCGTAATGTTGGCTAATGTCGCATCAGCTATTCGAGAAGAGAGCAAGGTTATTAATATCTACAGATTAATCTTAGAAATGTCTATCTAGCTACACCAGTCATGTATTAAATCTTATATGAGTACTTGAGACTAAAAGGTGAAAGGAACCTGGAACTATGGTAACCAAATATATCCAGTATAGGTCTGGTTACAGTGACTACATACTTATCAACAATATCGTGATGACGGTCATAAAACTTTTAAAGGGCCTTGATTATCCTGGGCTTGCAATATCCTTGAGTCAACAATGTAATTGCAAGCAGCTTGCGTCTTTGTAAAAATTCCACGGATTTATATGTTTCGTTATATATACGCCGACACCGGAAAAGTAACCCCTAAGTCTCGCCTTATGGCGATGCCAGGCTCGACAAAAATTGGATATGTAAATGTTTAAACCTTAAAGCCTACAATTTGCATATAAATGTTTATAGTTGTGATTGAATAAAAGCACTGCAAATTGG
Organism: Tegillarca granosa; assembly: GCA_029721355.1. Classification (NCBI taxonomy): domain Eukaryota; kingdom Metazoa; phylum Mollusca; class Bivalvia; order Arcoida; family Arcidae; genus Tegillarca; species Tegillarca granosa. Next base: position 124,204 of record CM056606.1, read on the forward strand.
ACGGGTGATATCCACAGTTAGGTCAAATCCACAAGGGGGATATCCACAGTTAGGTCAAATCCACAGTTAGGTCAAATCCGCAAGGGTGATATCCACAGTTAGGTCAAATCCGCAAGGATGATATCCACAGTTAGGTCAAATCAACAAGGGGGATATCCACAGTTAGGTCAAATCCGCAAGGTGATATTGACAGTGACGTCAAATCCACAAGGTGATATTGACAGTGACGTCAAATCCACAAGGTGATATTGACACTGACGTCAAATCCGCAAGGTGATATTGACAGTGACGTCATATCCGGAAGGTGATATTGACAGTGTCGTCAAATCCACAAGGTGATATTGACAGTGACGTCAAATTCGGAAAATGATATTCACAGTGACGTCAAATCCGCAAGGGGGATATCCACAGTTAGGTCAAATCCACAAGGGGGATATCCACAGTTAGGTCAGATCCGCAAGGGGGATATCCACAGTTAGGTCAAATCCGCAAGGATGATATCCACAGTTAGGTCAAATCAACAAGGAGGATATGCACAGTTAGGTCAAATCCACAAGGGGGATATCCACAGTTAGGTCAAATCCGCAAGGGTTTGTCCACAGTTAGGTCAAATCCGGAAGGGGGATATCCACAGTTAGGTCAAATTCGCAAGGTGATATTCACAGTGACGTCAAATCCGGAAGGGGATATCCACAGTTAGGTCAAACTCGCATAGTGATATTCACACTGACGTCAAATCCGGAAGGGTGATAAATGTCTAAATGTTTAAACCGTAAAGCCTACAATTTGCATATACCTATTTATAGTTCTGATTGAATAAAAACACTGCAAATTGGAAGGGCGATATCCACAGTTAGGTCAAATCCGTAAGGGTGATATCCACAGTTAGGTCAAATCCACAAGGGGATATCCACAGTTAGGTCAAATACATAAGGGGGATATCCACAGTTAGGTCAAATCCACAAGGGGGATATCCACAGTAAGGTCAAATCCACAAGGGGGATATCCACAGTTAGGTCAAATCCGCAAGGTGATATTGACAGTGACGTCAAATCCACAAGGTGATATTGACAGTGACGTCAAATCCACAAGGTGATATTGACACTGACGTCAAATCCGCAAGGTGATATTGACAGTGACGTCATATCCGGAAGGTGATATTGACAGTGTCGTCAAATCCACAAGGTGATATTGACAGTGACGTCAAATTCGGAAAATGATATTCACAGTGACGTCAAATCCGCAAGGTGATATTGACAATTACGTCATATCCGGAAGGTGATATTGACAGTGTCGTCAAATCCACAAGGTGATATTGACAGTGACATCAAATTCGGAAAATGATATTCACAGTGACGTCAAATCCGCAAGGTGATATTGACAGTGACGTCATATCCGGAAGGTGATATTGACAGTGTCGTCAAATCTACAAGGTGATATTGACAGTGACGTCAAATTCGGAAAATGATATTCACAGTGACGTCAAATCCGCAAGGTGATATTGACAGTGACGTCAAATCCGCAGGGTGATATTGACAGTGACGTCAAATCCAAAAGGTGATATTGACAGTGACCTCAAATCCGGAAGGTGATATTGACAGTGACCTCAAATCCGGAAGGTGATATTGACAGTGACACTATCATTTATTCATGTACATTATATCCTGTATGAATATAAGTTGAGTAAATAACCTGAATTGTAAAAGGTGAGTGAATGAGTGAGTGAGTGTGTTTAACGTCCGAGTCGGGAATTTCACTTATATCGAGACGTCGTCAACTATAGGCAAAAGTACAGAAATTTTGCCTGGGCATTGCGCTGATGGCATTCTACAGCAGGGTTCTTCATCGTGCCACGCCTTCCGTGACACGGGTCCTCGTTTATTTTAAGTTCCCATCCAAAAAAAAAAAAATCATTTTGTAATGCCAAATGCTTGGCGAAAGAACAGTCACTACCCACTTTCAAGTCTTTGGTCAGACCTGGTCGGGGTTCGAACCAATCACCTCCTAGTTACGGAGCGAGCACTCAGTGGTGAATTGAAAAAAGGTATGCCTTTTTTTTAAACATGATAGCAAAATACATTTCTAGCATTAAGTTACATATCTAGGTATTAACTCTCAGGAACAGGGGTATATATATGTATGGTTTTTTTTATTTAAAAGTTTGTTTTAAATAATTGTAATTTTTAATTGTTATTTTCAAAATTAACCAAGAAAATATAGAAATAACAGACAATTTAATAAAAATCATTAAAAAATACAAAATATTACTGGTTTTAGAATACCTTAGAGAAAGATTTTGAAAAAAAAAATTTTACCTTATAATTTAAAAATTAAATTTCCTAAACAGGGTTAGACTTGAATCTTAAAATTCGGAGCCAAAAAAATTAGCCAACCTTAAAATTTAGGAGCCAGACGATAACAAACTGTACCAGTAATCCTCTAAAACAAAGAGAGAGATAAAATATTTGCTTTAATATATAAATGAATTTTATCAAAAATTTGTATTACTTTTTTTTCTGAAAAAAAACCAACTTTTTTCATTTTTTTTAAAAATATTAACCGGAATTAGAGGCAGAAATATATATAAATATATATATATATATATATATATATATATATATATATATATATATATATATATATATTATACATGTAATTAGCAATTGTAAATTGCAGTGTAACCCTTGCTAAAAAAGTAAATAGTTGCAAACATTCAAAGGCGAATATCTTAATAAAGCTCTAGTTACCCAAATTCAAGCAACCTGAATTTGACAATTCAGACGAAGGCTGATATGCTAAATGCCTCGTATTGAAGGAGGTTACCATCGATGTCTTTTTTTTAGCTCTTCTATTCCTAAACTGTTTAAGGCTTGTACCCATAGAATAGCACCGACGTCCCTTTTCAGCCCTAATACTTCCTTACAATTTAAGGTCATGTAGCCAAAGGATAGCATCGGTGTCCTTTTTCAGCCTTACAATTCCCTGACTATTTAAAGTCATGTAGCTTAAGAATAGCATCGATGTCATTTTTCAGTCATACTACTCCCTGACTATTTAAAGCCATGAAGCCATAGAATAGCATCGTTGTCCCTTTTCAACCCTAATACTCCCTGACTATTTAAAGCCATGTAGCCAAAGGATAGCATCGGTGTCATTTTTCAGCCCTACTACTCCTTGACTATTTAAAGCCATGTAGCCAAAGAATAGCATCTGTGTCCTTTTTCAGCCCTATTACTCCTTGACTATTTAAAGCCATGTAGCCAAAGAGAAGCATCGGTGTCCTTTTTTAGCCCTACTACTCCCTGGCTATTTAAAGCCATGTAGCCAAAGAATAGTGTCATGTGCAGAATTTTGAATTTTTACAAAGGGAAATATTCAAAATTCTGCACATGACAATTCTCTTTGTAAAAATTCAAAATTCTGCACATGACAATAGCATCGGTGTCCTTTTTTAGACCTTCTACTCCCTGGCTATTTAAAGCCATGTAGCCATAGATTAGCATCGGTGTTCTTTTTTCAGCCCTACTACTTCCCGACTATTTAAAGCCATGTAGCCAAAGAAAAGCATCGGTGTCCTTTTTCAGCCCTACTACTCCTTGACTATTTAAAGCCATGTAGCCAAAGAGAAGCATCGGTGTCCTTTTTTAGCCCTACTACTCCCTGGCTATTTAAAGCCATGTAGCCAAAGAATAGTGTCATGTGCAGAATTTTGAATTTTTACAAAGAGAAATATTCAAAATTCTGCACATGACAATTTTCTTTGTAAAAATTCAAAATTCTGCACATGACAATAGCATCGGTGTCCTTTTTTAGACCTACTACTCCCTGGCTATTTAAAGCCATGTAGCCATAGATTAGCATCGGTGTTCTTTTTTTAGCCCTTCTACTTCCCGACTATTTAAAGCCATGTAGCCAAAGAAAAGCATCGGTGTCCTTTTTCAGCCCTACTACTCCTTGACTATTTAAAGCCATGTAGACAAAGAATAGCATCTGTGTCCTTTTTCAGCCCTATTACTCCTTGACTATTTAAAGCCATGTAGCCAAAGAAAAGCATCGGTGTCTTTTTTTTAGCCCTACTACCTCCTGGCTATTTAAAGCCATGTAGCCAAAGAATAGCATAGGTGTCCTTTTTAGACCTCCTACTCCCTGGCTATTTAAAGCCATGTAGCCAAAGAATAGCATCGGTGTCCTTTTTCAGCCCTACTACTTCCCGACTATTTAAAGCCATCAAAGATTAGCTTCGAACGATGTTTTTTCCAGCTCTTCTATTCCTAAACTGTTTAAAGCCATGTACCCAAAGATTGGTTATTTTGGGGTCAGTTTATATCGACAAGGTATCACTCTAAAGTAATCAAGGCAAATGACGCCTGCAAAATGGACAAATCAGTGACGGTTTCGGTTTCCACACCCCAAACATTGAACGCCTCACTATAAAAGTGACAGAATCTTGACTGTGGCCCAGGCCTGGGGCGTGAAACATTACTCAAATCTTATTAATTCCCACATAAATTCCTGCTTTCGTCATTTAATATTATGCACATTTCATAGAATCTGAAAAATTTTAAAGTCGAGATATTTATTAGATACACGATTCGAATTTGAATGTTTCCATAGTCTGTCATTTTTCATACATTATAATTATCCAGAGTAACCAACATTAACGTATAAAGAGAGATAACTCTATTACACTGGTGCCTCACATAGAATGGTGTTTAAACCTCGGTGACGATTCTGAATGGTTGAGTAACCGAAGTAACAAATAAAAAACAACGATTTTTCGCAAACTCACTAACATATCCAAATTAAGTTCTTTCCCAAGCTGGGTTCAAAACCTAAACAAAAGGAGCCTTGATCCAACCCCATCCGTTTATATAACTTGGCCACTGTACAACAGATATATATATATATATATTATATATATATATATAGTTTTAAACTTGCATAAGTATTGGGACGTTCGTGATTTTGATACTCGAAATATTGGGTCTTCATCTAAGTATTGGGTCATTTACCATTAATTGGGACATGACCCATTAATATTGTTGGGTCTCCAAAAGTCTTGTGGTCAATTTGATATTTCTTTCAAATAAACTTAAAATAACATCTCGTCTAAAACCGAATTATTGGGACCCGAAAATCGGCTATGTATACGACACCGTTAGCTCAACATAGTTAGACCTTTCCAGAGATGTATAAATGTATAAATTCAGCCAATCAGCAGCTTCCGATATACGACCTATGACGAAAAGAGACGGAAACAAACGATGTACAAAAAGAAAATGGCGGCTTTCCTTTTGACTGAAAATTGAGGTAAGTGTTGTCTTTGTAGCGATTCAAAACTAAATTATTCTCGTATAGGCAAATTCTAAAAGGCAAAATACAGAAACTTCTTGATTTTGCGCGGGGCCCACCGAATAACCGATGGACGCTCTCTATCATGTCTATAGAATCAGACATCACTATCAATGTGCTGTACAATGTCACGGCACTAGTGGCAACGTCTTTGGAACTATTGACAGGTTGGCACAATAATCGAAACGGATAATTCAAAT
>CM056606.1:129855-139855 GCA_029721355.1 Tegillarca granosa
ATATATATATATATATATCTATATATATATATATATATTATATATAGATATATATCACAATATTGTTGATAACGTATATTAGTCACTGTATCCAAACTTATACTGAATGTATTTGTCTTACCATAGTTCCTTGTTCCTTTCATTCTCAAAATTTAACCTTTGAGCGTGATGAGTGAAGCTAGCTAGACAGGAGATGCTTTCCCTTTCGGGGCATCTGGTCTCACTTCTTTGATGGAAGTTCGTGTGTATAGCTAAATTCCGCTAGTTTTCAAAGTTTTTCCTTTTTTTCTTTCTTTTTTGTGGGGGGGGTTGGGGGTTTGTGATTTGGACATTGAAGGTATGTTTGTGTTTTTTTATACATTCAGTGCATCCCGGTCATTGTAATATAAACGCCCAGTCGACCTCACAAACTTCGCAGGGTTTGCCGGAAGAGTATTGTTATCAAACGTTTGTTTTCTTTGCCCAGTCCAAAGAATATTTCAGTATTATTGTTTCTGTCAGTTCCGGAAGTTATTGGAGGAGATTTTTCCGGAAAAAAACCACCCACCTTCGACATATAATATGTCATATACCATTTATTAATGTAATTTATGATTAAATTCAAAAATGTTATATGTGACAGTACGATATGTCCTAGGACACACACACACACACACACACACACCCACACACACATATTTTACAACATATCTTAGGATAGTTTTATAAACCTGCCCACTGGAGGGTCCCTAAGTTTTGGGGGTTTTTTACGTCTTTTTAACTTTTACACTGAAACCAAAGATAAGATACATTTTTCGGATATTGAAAAGTAATCTGCGAAAAAAGGTACTTGTGTCGACTTGTCAACGAGGATCTAAACTAAACTAAAGCTATTCAAATTATTATCAAATAATTAAATCCATGAAAATAAACTAAAGAATTTTTTTAAAAAAAACACAGTCATTTGGAAAGCATGCCAAGAACAATTTGTAAACGTTAATCGTCCAAAATCTTAAAATTACTAAAAATAACAACCATAAAAATCTTAAAATAAATATTACAATTTAAATACACAAATAAAATTAACAGTTTATTTAAGAAATTCATAATAACAAAAAACTTGATGATTCAAAAAAGGCTTCAGATTTCACGGAATAAATTGAGCGAAAGCAAGGAATTAAAATAATATAAAATATATGTAAATACTACATTGACAGTAGTGTTTAAAACATATTAAACAAGAACAATCGCTTACAACAACTACGAAATAAATAAAACATTGCACTAATATTTTAAAACATATTTTTTATTGTAATGTGTCCAATAATCCATGTGATTTAAGCAATGTTGTGACAGCGGTTTTTATATTTTTGTTACAGATTGGTTGATCTATAATTCTAGGGCAAGATTCAAATTTCTGTTCCTAATGCCCTACAAATAGTGTCAATACTGTACGTGCTTTATTTTCTTCAGTTATTTAGAGACCCTTGTTTATTTTGATAATTTTGAACTTTATTCGTGGAATTATTTTGAAAATTCACTTTATTAGTTATAAATATAAGTAATGTATAGTTTAAAAAAAATAAATAATAAATAAATAAATAAATAAATAAATAAATAAATAAATAGCAATGAAACGAAATAAATAAATAAATAAATAAATAAATAAATAAATATTTTGAGTGTAGTGGAAGTAATATTGTTTAACGCCCCAGCCAAGACCCTTTCATATTTGGATGCCGTCATTTCTTTGGCGCTTTATTCATTCTAAACCACCGGTTGAATGGTGAAGGAAATCGGGAGGGTAGTTAGAAAAAAGGGGAAAACAACCGATATTTGAAAAACAAAATGACGAATTTTTCTTACACTGGGATCATCAAAAAGTGGGGTTCAAACATGGGAGGTGCTGAGGTTCATAAGCGCGCGTTTTAGACCACTTCGCCCCCCCCCCCTCCGAGGGCTCCCCCTTAAGATGATCTTCGACATCACATGTACAAAATATAACTTCAGTTTACAGGTAAATGCCCTTTACGGATGAGAAATTATTTTATTACTTAACAAATAACAAACGTCTTCAAAGTTAAGGGTGATTTAACTACACCTGTGTGGTTACACACCTCATTGATACGTAATCAGCGAGAAGTATTATAAAGTTACCTGTATTTCCCTAATCAGAACCTGCATTTATCTTAAATCTTAACTTTAAGAGCAGAATACTCACGACTTTATAACCATCGTAAAGTGAAATCTATGATTCCGTTATTGTAATCAAACCGTTATCAAATCTTTAAGATACTCGCTGCACGAGACACGCACGCGACCAGATGACGAAAACTCACGAAATATACCCACGTGATAATAATTTGTGTGAGAATACCGTAGCATCGGACCTGAATCGTGTCAGTTGCATTCCCGAAGTATCAATAAAACCGGTTAATATGATACACTATCAGCCGAGGTAACAGGTGGCGAACGAGGCCCTCACTTTAAAAAACTTAAATACAATTTATCATTGACAATAAATTACCTTTGAAATGTGGCACGTTCCCAACTAGTTATGTTTAAAGTATATAGCGTTAGTTTAAACGTTTCCGTGTGGCAGTCTGTGTGTTTGTTCCTGGTGGTATTGAATGATTTTAAACATACCCACACAATAAACAATTAAAATAAAGATTATCTTTAGATGCAATAGATTTATAGAAGTTGGGGACTACCAACTGTTACTTGGTTACAAGTACATGTTTCCGTATTAAACCCGTGTAAACGACACACGCAATCGAGTGCCGGTTCTCTCCGCCGCCTTTGTTGTTTCTCATAACTTTTGTTAAGTTAAATTCAACTTTCTTTTGTTTTATTTAAATTTAAGTGATATAAAATTGTCAGTTAATTTTGAATTATGTTTTAACAACACTTTGTCAATTAAACACATGTCACTAAACTGAATTAGTTTTATCATTTAATATTAATGTCTGGAAACGGTTGCCCCGGAAAAAAAATTTTAATTTTTAAACCAAAACAGATTTTATGTAAAAGCCGTGTGCAATACAGAATATTTCCCTAAATTTAAAATTCTAACTATATGTAAATAGTGAAAAATTTATTTTAATTTGTTTTTTCCTGTGCACGGTTTATATTTTTTTCTCACTCATTATAAAAACGCAAAAAAGCAAACTCTCTGTAATTTGTTACTGAGATAAAAATAATAATAATAATAAAAAATTTTTTAAAAAAAGATAGAAAAGAAAACATAAACCTACCTTATGCAAATTTTTATCAAAGAACGTGTATGAAATTTGACCTACAATCTTCTGAAAATAAAATTGCATCTTCTCTTTGAGGAAAAAAAGGGGGTTTCTTTTTGAAGGTATCGGAGAGGGTGAGTTATTATTATTATTATTATTATTTTATTTCATTATATATGTGTCGCAGGCAATTACTTTTTAATAAAAAAATAAAAATAAAATTACAAATGAATAAATAAATAAATAAATAAATAAATAAATAAATAAATAAATAAATAAATTAATTAATTAATTAATAAATTAATAAATTAATAAATTATTAATATAAATTAAATTAAATTAAATTAAATTAAATTAAATTATTAAATTACATTAAATTAAATTAAATTAAAATTAAATAAATAAATAAATAAATAAATAAATAAATAACTTGGTTTTGAACTTATTCCGTAGTGTATATAAATATACAAAACATTACCAAAATTATTGTACATCCCCATTTATGTGATGGTTTTATGAAATTGTGGTTTTAATTCCGAAGAATATCCGGCTTAGTGGCTAAGCAGTAGAGCGTCCGCCCTGAGAGTGGGGAATCATGGGTTTCAACACAGGCCGGGAAAACATTCAAGAAACTTTTTCCTCGAGTGGCTGTCAACATTAGGAGGACGTAATATCGACCGGTTTACCCGGTGTCATGATAATGAAATGGCATACCGACTTTTGTAAGCTAGCACCTCACCAAAAAGTCCCCTGAGTGTACACTAGTACACGGTAGACTATAACACAAACTTACTAATCTCGCACATACACAGACTTGTTCTTATATCAATTTACAGAGATTTATATCATTGTTCTGGTCGCGAATAGCTGGGGAAAAACTGTGGATGTGACGTTAAAACACGAAAACAACAACAACAACAACAACAGCATAACAACATCGTCGTCGTCGTCATCATCATCATAATCATCACTATCATCATCATCATCATCATCATCACCACCACCCCACCACCACCACCATCATCATCATCACATCATCACCACCACCACCATCATCATCATCATCATCATCGCCATCATCACATCATCACCAGCAGCAACAAATCATCATCATCATAATCATCACAAAAAACAACGATTCCGAAAAGTTTATTTCACAGCACATTAATATTTTGTTAAATAATTAGTAACGTTGGAAAATCACAACCGATAATTTACCACAAAACATGACCTTTTGCAACTGATAGAACACACAGGAAAAACATTTGACTAAACTAACACAATTTCATCTATCAATTCAACAATGTAACTTGGCTCACGTACTATGTTGATCAACGTCGCATCGGCTATTTTTAAGCTATACGGAAAAAGCGGCAAATTTATAAATCTGTGCGGTAAGCCACTTTATGCATGCAGAAGCCTGTACACCCTTAAATAGCTGATCTATCTCTAGGATAGCTGTCTGCTGTCCTTTAAATTCCGCTGACCGTAACTCTATGGATAAATCGAGGAGTGGAGTGGAGAGTGGAGTAATGGTGTTTACGCCCCAGTCAAGATTCTTTCACTTATTTCGAGGCGGTCAGTTCTGGGATGGTGGGAGGAAACCGGAGTGCCAGGAGAAAACTTCCGACCTTCGGCAAGCGAACTGACAATCTTCTCACACTAGGATCTGTCCCGAGTGGGATTCGAACCCAGGCGGCGAGAGGCACTGTGATCCGCAAGCGTGCGCTTTAGACCACTCGGCCACCGAGGCCAGGAATAAATCGAGGGATATCTCGTGTATACGTATGGTGTGCGTGTGTGTAATGCGGCCTGCCGTGTACAAGCTCACACTCAAAGCGACTTCTTAGTATGCTAGTCCAGTATGTCTCAGACAAGCTTATCACTCCTCCAGTCAATTATACTTGTACCCTGGGAACAAGTCGATTACCACTAAGCCACCGAGACGATTATTAATGCATGGAAATATGTTCGCAATAAATTTAACTAAAGAAAAACGCTTCTAACGCATCATTGAACGATAATATAATATAAACAATGATGTCACAGGCGGAATTTTAATGTTTGTCGGGTTAAAAGTGTCTTTTTGTCATTTCAAACATCAATTACATCCAAAAAGGGATCTCGGTGTCCAATGGTTCTAAAACAAACGCATAAGGATCTCATATTGCATTCTTGATAATCCAGAGTCAATATCCGCTCGGCTATCTATGGTAGCACTGAGGTGACATGAAATATATTTTTCCTATTACGTGCGCACGTATTACTCAGTACGTGCGCACGTTATAGGAAAAATATATTTCATGTCACCTCTGTGCCACCATAGCTATCACTTTGCTACTCTACTATACAGCATAAGTAACGGAGCAGATTTAGACTCTGGATTGTACAGAATGCTCAGATTGTCACTCATTGCATAGGTTCAAATCCCACTATATATAATCCCAGCAACAAGTTCGTGCATACTAAAATCCATAACCCCACACACATAACAATTACATGTCTAGATTCAATTTTTTTGCCATGCCATTATAGAAACATTTTTTTTTATTTTGAAATAAAAAAAAAAACGTTGTTTATCAAATAACTACTCAAATTCACGTTATATTTATAACACTTATTGGTGTGTGTACAGACAGAAAGTGAATTTGTTGGAACTATTGTGTGAAAGTTTGTTAGTTCACTTGCTAAACGTCGATTGGTTTTTTTTTTCAGCCACTTCGATTTCTTTCACGATTTTATACCTAACCATCTCTAAAACACGTGAAGATAAAAGAATTTAGCGCCCTAGTCTGGTGCCTTAAATAAAAACTATCACCTAGACGGGTGGCTTTAGCTAACGCCAATATTGATGGTTTAAACTAGCGCCCTAGTCTAGTGTCTTAAATAAACGCCTAGACACCTTGTGGCACCAATAACTTAGCTGAAACGGGAAATATTATATCAGCTTCTCATTGCCCGGCCTTTGTAAGATATACTAGTACTTATTTTTACCATTTAAAAAACGCCATTCCACCATGATAAACTCGTCAAATTCATTGCAATTTTGTCTATTTTAGGGCTCTTTCCTAAATGTTTTTTTTTCTTTTCTTATTTTTTTTCTGTATCAAACATATTCTTGTATGCTATTTAAAGTAAATCCACAGTTTTGATTGGATTTGGTCGGATTTTTCTAGGTCCCATCATCATCATCATAATCATCATCATCATCATCATCATCATCATCATCATCATCATCATCGGTAGCAGCACCATTATCCATAACAACAACATCATCATTATCATGATCATCATATTTATCATCATCATCATCATCATTATCATCACCAACACCACCACCACCACCACCATCATCATCATCATCATCATCATCATCGTCGTCGTCATCATCACCACCACCACCACCACCATTACCATCATCATCAACATCATCACCACCACCATCATCATCATCATGACAATTGTTTATAAGAATTAATCAAATCCGATACAATCAGGTATGAATATGACATTTTTTAAATGTTGTATAAGAAGACTGGATAAAAGCTAGGGATATCACGCTTGTTTAGGAAAAATCCAGGTAACATTATTTTGTTTCAATCATCATTTTGTCGTAAAAATTTTGAATTACGAATTAAAAACCATCAATATTTCTATACTTATATCATGTTCAAAATTTTGAATTTTTACATAAAGAAATATTCAAATTTTTGCACATGAGCATTATTTTTAATATTTCTTTTTCGTAAAAATTCAAAATTTTGTACATGACACATATGGTATAACAAGTTTCGCACTTTTGTTTCGTTAATTTTTATCGTGATATTAATTGACTTTTGTAATTGGAACAACACACTGAAAAAAGGTATTTTGTCCTCCAACGTCTATGTTTTGCATAGTTACTATATTATTTTTTAAATCAGTTTGATAATATATATACTAGTATATAATAATAATAATAATAATAATAATAATAATAATAATAATAATAATAATAATAATAATAATAAATAATAATAATAACAACAACAACAACAACAATGATAATAATGATACTGTGTATATGTAAATTAGCATTAAAATTAAAATCAAAATTAAAATTTAAACTAATGACATTTTTGGGAATCATGAAAATACTTAAATATCTAATTTCGATAATCAAATGTGTAAAACAATTACACGTTTTTCTTAAACCGGAATTTAGAATGTCTTATGTACGTAGTTCCATCTTTCCTCATTGAATTTTGTCACCAACACAAATTTTATAACAATTATTTAATGCTATAGCGCTTACTCCTATTCCGTCAAAAAAAAATAATAAATAATTTAATAAATAAATAGATTTTTAAAAATAATAAAGAATTACAAAGTTATAAATAAATAAATAAATAAATAAATAAATAAATAAATAAATAAATAAATAAATAAACAAGAATATTAAAATATCTGAAACCCTACTGTATAAAGTTGTATTAATCACCATTTTTGCTTTTTAATTTTTCCCGTCTTTTCAAAATGTCTTATTTTATAAATACTTAAAATTCCAAAAACATTACACATATTAAATTCGATTCTAAATCTCAAAAATTAAATCTTTATTTAAAAATTCAAATATTCTTATTTTCATAATTTTTTATAAAAATAAAAAATACCTTTTTTATTTAAAAATCCGATTGTTTATGACATCCTGACTCATTTACCAATAGTTCGAACTTTAAGAGCATTTTTAACTATTGAAAATATCGGTTTATTATTTTTTCTAATGCTCTAATCATTAAAAGGTTAAACCCATACTGACAAAATTTATTCATATTTAACAGTTCCTGTTGATATAAATCATTATGATATATTGGAGACTTTTCATAATCCATTATAAAATTATGGGCACGTACATTCCGATAGGAATTGGATATATTTTTCTTTCTAACTGTTTGGACAATTGTTTTGTAGTCCAAAGTGGGGGTCATAAAAACTAGCCTTCAGATTTTTACCCTGGAGATTTTTCTGACAAACACCATTCTCTGTCAGAAATAAAAAGCAGAAAGTCCATAATAATCTATGCAATTGCGAGAGTTCCTTTAATCAGATTGTGTATGCGAATGGGCGGAGAGATTGTACATTTCTATTCTCGGCTCCTCCAATCGTAATCAGATTTTTGTCGGGAGTTTTTGCACCTGTAGAAATATTGGATTTGCGCATGCGTATTTAAATCCTAACGGGATTGTAACAGATGTGATCTATACGTTTTTATGAAGAAGATTACAGCATTGTTTTGAGAGCTTTAATAATTTTAAATAAAGGAGAAACATATGAGCTATTTTAGTTTGTTGATTTTGGGAGTTGGTGTTTAATCAAAAAGTTAGAGACGAGAGATTTTTGTACATAACTTTATTAGACGAGTCAGGAACGCGCCAATATTTTTCAGATTTCAGAACTTAGAAATAGTTAATGATATCACTTAAGTTAAAGTTTTTTAAGTGATGCCGAAATCATTTTTAGTTAAAAATTCAAAAGAAGAAATAGAAATGACAGATTCACATAGAAGTGCCTTTACTGTGGTATCTCCAAGATTAGCAGGTAAGTGTAACATTTCTCTCTCTCTCTCTCTCTCTCTCTCTCTCTCTCTCTCTCTCTCTCTCTCTCTCTCTCTCCTTTATTTCTAAACGACTATAAGTAAATTTTCATTTTCATTTGTAAAAAAAAAATCTAAAATAAAAATCAGTGTAAAGGATTTAATCATGTTCCTGCACATATATGAATTTGAAAAAACTCATTTTCTCGCTACTTTACTATTTTCCGAAAATTGTATCTACTTTCGTCGCACATTTTTTTTTTTTTTGACTTTTTGAATACAGATATTGATACGTTTATTAGGTGCTTATTCGTCAATTTTTTGTAAAATATTGTAATAAAAAAGTAGCACATGAAAACTTTTTGAATTTAAAAGGTTTTGGTTTCAATTGCGGGATGAAAATACAATAAATTGTTTGTAATAAAAAAAAAAAAAAAAAATAAATAAATAAATAAATATTTGATAGCTTATTTTTCAGTTTTAACATGAGTTTGAAGATAAGAATTTCGCCTTTTCTCAGCCAAATCTTAAATTTGACACCGCAACAAGCATAATAAATTTCGCTTTTTATTGATGCATATATAATTTTTTTTAAATGTGCTCATGAGAAATTCTTAATAATTAATTAATTATTTTTTTGTAGAACAAATGGCTATGTCGTCAAATTTCGGAAATGCAGTAAGTGCGCATTCACAATTCATTTCTCACAGACTTAATCCCGATAATAGCCGAGAAGAAGATAATAGAAGTTCACCTGATTCTGCAGAAAAACCGGACGATTTGTCTTTCCACGCATTTCGCCCGTGGTTATGTGATTCCAAAAAGGAAACTACAGATTACGAAACAGAAAAATCAAATTGTAAGTACATCTAAATGTGATTTATGTAATTTACGTAATTTTAATTATGTTTTCTTATGATGTCGAAAGTAAAAATTCAAATTAAAATTATTACAAAATTAGTAAATTTTTAAATTTAAAGAAAGTCTTTTAATTTTAAGATACAAAATTTTGACATACTAATTTGGAAATTTAAAAAATCACAAAATTTTACATGTTGTTCGTTCTTTTAAAATTATTAACACTCTGAATTGTGAAATATTTCACCAAATTCGACAATTTCCATTCTTTTGACATCACTACGACCAATATGGCATTAAATGGCAGCCAATCCCAATAGGATTAAATCTCCCCTGTCAATGTTTCGTC